>JAVHNF010064377.1:13020-32453 GCA_034783455.1 Micropsitta finschii
GGGTGTCCAGGCCCAATGGAGATGGTACTGCTGTGAGATACACACCAACTGTATGAGAGAAACCTACACTTGGAAGACATGGAGAAGGGATTCCAAAAATTGGCAAGCAGATCCAATGGTTCTGTTCACCACCCAGCATTAATAATGCAAGCTCATTATGGCATTGGTGAGGAATGCCATTGGTGTTGAATAACTTTCCTCCTCTGTTAAAGAAATGTTCTAAACCAAGTAGAACAAAGTGCCACTGCTCTGGATCCCAGTACCCTCCTACTTGCTAACACTCCTTGGGGATCACAGTAGTGTCTGTCACATTCTGTGCCCCAGCACCTCCTTGGAGCTGCAACATTGACCCAAACTGGCAGAGAAGCTGTTGAGTTATGAGGAAGAGACTGGACCCGTGTCAGGGAGCCTGGGCACATACAGCACAGATGATCTCTAAGCTAGGGGAAACAAAAGCCAGCTCAGGAGACAGCTTCATGTTTACTTAAGGCTAGTCTTGCCCTGAAGTCTCAGTATTTAAACTCGAGAAAAAGGGCAGAGAACTCAAGGAAAGGGCAAGGATAGGCTATACCCAGATTTGCTTTGTGCATGCACAGCACTGAACAGGCCTGTGGAGAAACAACTGCTTTGTTCGTCACCTTGTTCTTCTTTGACCTTCCCAGCACTTTTCATGCTTGAGGGCTTGCTGTTCTTCCCATCCACAGCCATTTCCTCGTGCTCCATTTTCACCTCTGCACCCCATGGTGAAAGTGCATGGAGAGACACAAGCTCCTGGAAGTCCTTGCTGGAGGATTTCACATCCTGAAGGAACTCCTCTGAGACCACACGGACTTTGGCTTCCTTCACCTCTTCCATCTTCTTGCTCATCTTCTCCACATCCTCTGCAGGGGCAGGGTGGGAACCAGAAGGGAAAAAACCCATCAGTACATCAGCAGGGTTTCAAACTTTAACCCTGGCTATGATTCAGGGCTCTGTAACACTCAGTGGAAACACAATTCCACCACATTTTGGATCCACCATGCTCTTTGAAGAGCAAAATCCCCACTGTCTCCAAACTGCAGCTTGTGCTACAGCAGGAACACCCCTGTTTTACCTGGCTGCTCCAGCAATCCCCTCCCTGGAGCTGGGCTGGGGCTGGACAGTCCTGGCAGGTAGGAGCAGATCTCCTACGTCAGCAGCCAGTTTCCACCTCAACACCAACAGGGAGCAAGAGCAGAGCCCAAGCTGCCAGCAGAGAAAACGACTGCCATCAGGCTCCCACAGCCCACAGTAAGCTCTGCAGCTTCTCCAAGGCAACCGTGGACACAGCTCCCAGCACCAGTCATCCCAGCAAGGGTGGCCTGCATACAGACCTGAGCTGCTGCAGACCCACAGAGCCTGTCAGTGCAGCCTGCAGGGTAACTTGCTAGGTAAGTAAAAGCAAACAGCACACATCTGTCTTTACTTTTCCAAGCACACTAAGGCACATGTGCACACAAACCACTCCTGTAATGCAAACACTGATCCCCATACAGCTCTGAGGACACATGTCCTCCATAATCCTCTCAGCTCCGTTACCAGTGCTACCAGTAACTACAGCCTGGCTGCTCACTCTGTGTGCTGATGCACAGCGTGGCCTTGTTAGCTGTGGTCGTCATCTTTCCCCCCAGGTCCTCCACAATGCTCTTCACCTCCTCCTTGTTCTTTGACAGCTTTCCAAGAACCAGGATCTTCATGTTGGTCAGTGGTTTGTCTAGGGTTTGGAAATAACACAGCATGTTAGCAACAGGCACAGAGCTCCCGGGACAAGGAACAGGCACACAGGGTCAGCATCCCCACACTGAGCACTGTCAGCCCAGCTGGCAGGGGTGCAAGGGTCCAAGTAGGTCCCCTTTACCAAAGCTCAGCACCCACCAACAAACAGAAGGGATGGAGGATAGGGAAGATGGACATGTAGGCACATTATTTGCCTGACCATTTTTGTTTGGTTTAAATGTCTGCTTCAGCTCTGTGCTACCAGAGACTGTCCTCTGCTTCCCTCTTCTTTTGATGCCTGGACAGCATGGGAGAAACTCTCTGTAAGATGAAAGCTCCTGCTTCTTCAAAAGGAAATCAGTTTTTGAGGGGCTTGAGAGAGAAGACTGTCTCTCAAGCAGCAGTGTTCCTACACTGCAGCATGTTCAAGTCTTGATCTTACAGACAGTACAAGGCTGTACCATGCAAACTCCGTAACAAGTCAGGAGCAAACTGGTAGCCATCTGAGGCTCTGTCCTGTCGTCGTGTTAACACTCTGCAATGCAGCTGGGTCCAGGACATGGCAAGCAGAGTACATCTGCACTGCTAAAAATAAATGCTAGTAACTTTGGTTGACCAACGGAGAGTTTTGTTTCCTCTTCTCCCCCCAGCTCAGATTAGTTAGGTTGCTAGCAAACGAAGTAACCTGGCTTTAATTCTGGTCAATGTTTTGAGTTTAGTTTCAGGGCACAGTGGAATCGGAGCCAAGACCTGGGTCATTTCATGTCATTTTCATCACTAAAATAACATGATGTGGCTAAAATGAGCTGGGCAGAATTACTCCCACCCTTTTCACCAAGTAACAGTACTCCCCTGCTCTCAAAACTATGGCCAAGGCTATTAAGGCTGAATAAGAAAGAAGTCAGCATAGGTTGTAGTGGACAGGCTACATCACCAAAGCATGCAACTCATTGCAACAGCCTACAGGGAATTTCTGGAGTCCATTTCTTTGTGGGCTGGAGAAAGCAATCCTGTTTTGCATAACAGGAGCCAGTGACTGGTAAAGCCAAATCCCAGTGGAGGTAAATCCTCTGAAAAACCTTTTGCCCTTAAAACCCAATATGATGTGGAACATGTGGTGTTATAGAGGTCCCTGGATGCTCCTCAAGAAACCAAGCAAGAAGGCATTTCACAGCAGGTCTTCCCTGGGACACATTTGGCAACATCAGCCTTCAAGTTTCTGATTCATCTCAAGCATGTAATTTCTTCACCACCAACAAATACCCAAATGATCTGTTAGAAAACAACCAGCACCTCAAGCCCACGTCCCCAGGCAACTCACTATATCAGGGTCTACCTGTGTGAGGAAGATGAATCAGGTGAGACCCCGCTCTGCTGTTCTTCATTTACCAGAAGAGCTCTGCCTGCCTGAGGGCAGGAGAACAACACGCCTGGTCAGGCTGGGAATGGCATTACACACCATGCTGAATGCCACTGACCCATGCCCAGGCAGCTGCTCACCTCTGGGTGCGGACACGGTCTCTGACAAAGGAGCAGATGCAGAGGGAGGAGGCACAGAGTTTGCAGTTGCAGCGCCTGGAGGGAATACCCTGTCCTGCTTCTTACACTTGAACTTCTTCAGGTAAGGAATTTCCCGAAACTCCTGTGGGATGGAAGCATAAGTAGGGCTTAAAACTGACAAATACTATCATAAGATTTAAAGGTTAAGTTGAGCACTGGCCAGATGTTGACCTTTACTGCAGGTATGGGAAAGTATTTGAGACATTCATACTGGTAGACAAGTACCCACTGTACTGACTGAAATATGAGGGTAAATGATGGGTTTCAAATCAAATCAGCAACATTTCTTTCAATTTAGTGTTACTGGGAAAAATATGATTTAGCTATGCATTAGCTGCCTACCCCTGGAGGGGTGTAGCTGTGACAGGACTGCCACATTGCTCACCAGCATCCAACACCGACTGCTGCTTATTTATCTCCTTACAAGGGGTAACATCAGTTAAGAAGCATGCTTCAGATCATCAAATCTGGAGTAAACACCCACCTTTGGGATTACCCAGTCCTTCCTGTTGGGAGTCTGTGTTTTAGCAACACACTTAGTCCAGGCAGTGATATCCCCTGAACAGTAATATGCGTCACTCTTGAACACAAACTGCCCCTTGCACTCCTCGCAGGGAAGCAGAGCTCCAAATGCCATCCCATCTGCTACTCGGTCCAAAATCTAAAGCAACAAAGAATACAAAACAGGTCATGGCAGAAGGAGGCTGGAAGCCCATGGACTACATTACACTGGCATGTACAGAAAAGTAACTGTCAGACTGCTAGCATACAGACACAGATGTCTCCAGCGCTTGCCACACATACAGTGCACATAAACCAAGACTCTTACCAGCACCTACTGATTTTATGATGCCTTAAAGACATGATGTGAAGTTTTCCTGGTCACAAAATATCTGCTCACACTCCCCCTATCCGGATTCAACATTCAAGGAAGCAGTGCCAGAGCAGCCAAGGAGGAGGCGAGCTACTGCATCTGAGCACATGAGTAGGTAGGTGGGAATGTAGGCTCAGACAAGTCCTGCTTTTCCTGCCTAGAGAGGATTTCTTGGCCATTCTGAGTCTAGACACTTCCCACATCCCAACCCACGCTCCTTACAAAGAGTCTTAATAAATACAAATACTTCAAGTGATGTGTGGCTCCAAAAGAGAGAGGACTTCCACAAGTTACACAAACTGACTGGTTTTAGAAAAGACACCAGGAAGGAATTTGTGCAGGTTTTGTGTCTTTTTGCATAACTTAGCAGTTGAGGGAGGCAACATGAAGTGCTGTAAGTAACCTGCTCTTGAAGAGCCAGCAAAAAAAAACCCCAACATGGACCAGAATAAAGGTGCATCACTGAGATGAAGGTGCTGAATTCAGCATCACACCCAACCACACAGCCCTTCACAAGCAATAGTAACAGCAGTATCATCAGAGTCCTGGGACAAGACGCCTGGGCTTTGCCTGGGCTTTGCACTGCGTTTCTTTCTGTATTGTTATGTTAAGAACAGGCTTCAGGCTTGTGGACCCTGCAGCAACCCTGGTTCAGGTCAGCTTCACCCATTCAAAGACCAACTCACGGCATTCTCCCCTGAAGGAACTTCCTGCTTGTTGGCGATCAGCAGCTCTTTGAGGTCATTAGTGGAGCAGACCTTCCTCAGCTCATCCTTGATGCCCCAGATCAGCTCTGTCTGCTCCTGTTGACAAATTCCAGCAGCTTAGCTACTTGCAATCGATTGCTTTCTAAGAACACTCCTGAAATTGAGTATGTGGACAAGGTTTTAGCAAGCCCACGGTATCTTAAACACAGACTGTGATTAAGAGCACCAGGAACCAGTAGCTTTACCAACAGGGAGAGTCACTTATTTTACCCTAAAACCTAAATAGGTTTTTTAAAGCCACATGCTTCAGATTTCAGTACAAATACATGAGCACACTGCAGCTTCAGCAAATAGTATCTCAAGATTACATGCAGAAGGATATCCCTATAGGATTCTGTATAAATCAAGGCTTCTCCATCATGTACATCTGAAGACAGGCCAGAGAGTAATCTTTACACCTCTCTCCCACACAAGAAGGTGCATGTGATACTAAGACAGCTAGCCATCTTTTAGGCAGAGTGGAACCCATCTTCCTATCACACTTTACCCTTAACAAGCTCTCAACAGCCTCTGCAAACATCATCTAACTGGTTGACACTGACAACAGCGGGGATGCAGCTGCAATTGAGCACAGCATTAAAACAAAACCCAGAAATGCTGATCAGCACTTTTCTTCTCTTAAGCCACCTAAGCATAAGAGGAATTCCTACCAGATCAGTCACCTGCAGCAGGGCAGAGGAGCCTGCACGTTCTTTGGGGCCTTTCTACAAAAGGTGGAAGGGGTGGGCAGCAAAGCAGCATCTTAAAATAGCTCAGATACTTTCTGTGTGTTACTTGTACAGTCAAGAACGCAGTTTACCCTGGAATAACTGGATGACTGTGTTAAATGTTTTAATTTTCAGTGTTAAGGACCATGCTTGATACAATGCTGTAATGAAAAGTGAACCCAAAGTTAACCCTGACCCACAAATTGCCTTCATCTGTCCTAAACATCTGCACTGCAGCAGCACAACTTTGATAACACCTCAGCTACGTTCTGATGCTAATTCAGGTATTGCCACACAACAGAGAAGAAAACTTTTGTTCACAGGCATGCACCATCTTTCTACAGCTCCATTAAGATTTCAACTGCAGCAAAAGCAGCTTGTTCATTCTTTTCCTGGAAAAAGCCAAGCTTTCAATATACAAAATTCCTATTGGGAATTCTTCCCACGATATTCTATAAAGTGAACAGTAAGAAGCTGTGATCTGTCACACTCTGTACCCAAGAACTGAACGCAGCTCCCCAGAGGGTGAAAAAGATGCGACTTCTCATTAATCTTGTTCAGCACATTACCTCTGTTTACAATGAGCTATTTAAGGGCATCTGACCTCTTCTGCAACAGTGCTTGCGCTCAGAGCTTCAGCCACCACCACCAGATGATACAGGAAGGACCACAGAATCAGCCTCCCTGAGAGAGAAGGCATTTAACCTAATCTATCCCAATCCAATAAGCACAAGTCCTAGAGAACTTCCTTCCTGTGTTTCAGGAGAAAGCAGCAGGGTGAATCCCTTCAGCAAAGCCTTAGTGACAGGGCACCTCCTGCGCCAGGACACAAGGACTGGCTGCACTGTAACTGGGCACAAGGCAGAGCCCCTGTCTAGGTGCCACAGCTCTTCAGCTAGTGCCTGACACCGCGCTCTTCTAATGAAGCGGTTTTGAGGATGTGATCAGCTAAAACTCACCTTCAGCTGTTTTTCCTGCTTTGATTCTTTCTCTTTTTCTTTTTTCTGTTTCTTTTTTGCAGTCACATTCCCATCTACCTCTTCTCCTTTTCTCTTTCTAACAGGGAAAAACAAAACACACACGAAAGGAAGTTACTTAAATGCCTGTCCTGCAGTTACCAGAGCTCAGTGTTCTGACTGCTGCTATCTGCAGAGGCTTGAATATGCTCTGTTTTGGCAGGCAAACTCATTTCTCAAATTCCTCAGTGCTAGACTGCAGACGTGTACTTGGCTCTGCAACACGAGCGGCCCCAGTCAGGTCAGGTACACTTAAGGAGCTTTTCCATGGGGTAACTGTATGGTCTGGCAAAAGAGCACATGGAATACTGCAACATTTTCAGGTGTATTCATCTACACCTGTATCAGTTACACCAAAGGCACGCCTAAAGATCACAGCTCTCCAAATAACGAGGTGTAGTGATTCAGGTTGAAAGACTACAGTGTCTCTGCTGACTCAACAGCTTGATTTTTCAGTTTAGACAATCTCTATTGAAACAAAGGATAGCAAACATCACAACTTTGGTAAGACAGCACACTGGGAGACCAGGTATTTCTCTGCTAGTTTCTCTTCAGGCTGGAATGAAGTCAGGTCAGGAAGTTTCTCCTTGCAAAGCACTCCCAGGCTGCGAGCAGTTTCACGATGCACTACTGTGCAGTTGTGTCTGAGGAAACTCATTTACAAGCTGGGGCTTTAGAGCTGTGCAGGGAGAAGTAAGAGAAAACTCTGCTCAACAAAGACTGGAGAAAAGAGTGAAGCCAAACGAAACCTGGGGGATTTTGGCAGACTTCAGAATGACAAGGGACCTCAGAGCAAGATCATTTATATTCCCAGTCAGGTCTTCCCCTTGGTCTGCCTGGCTTTAAGACACATCAGTATCAATAAATCGCAGCAGTGATTTCCCCCCCTCAGGAGGGGATAATGGGAAGTTTTGCCCCATCTGAGGCAGGATGGACCTGCCACTGGAGGCAGAGCATGAACACAGCTTGGATCTCACACTTCATTTCAACAAAGCTGCTGTTGTTTTGAAACATCAGCCGGGTTTCCTCTCAAGAAAGCATCTGCCTTAACTTTATAAACTGTGGCTGATGGTTAAGCCATAAAGTTGACATTCTCAATTGCTCTCTGCTAACAGTTTTAAACACTTCACTTTCGAGTTCTTTGCTACCGTTTAGCACTAACCCTGTATGACAGTTTACCAGCTATAAAGCTGCAAGAAGGAGGATGTCAGAAGGTCCTCTTCTCCCAGACACGCATGCCAGAGAGACCTGTAAGTTCTAGTAACTGCCCTGGCCCTAAGACTGGGATAAGTTCTCATCTCTGGTGGCCACCACCTGCCCATCAGACTAAGGCGCACTCAGAGGACACAACAGCCACACTATGCTACCAGCAATTGCTTGTGTTCTCAAACAGGCAAGCAGAAACCAGCATCACAGGACTGGATATAGCACACACAGAGCCATGTCTTCAAAAGCATCCATACCAAGCAAGTCTGCTCTGCTCCCCAGCTGCAGCCCCTACAAGGGCAAGACCAGAGCATCATTGAGCCCTGCCACAAGGCTAATGACTTCTACATATTAAGAGTAATGGGTACACAACACAATGTGGGAAGAACACATCAGCCTGAACGCAAAGTGCTCTGCTTCACCTTCCCAAGCCACAAGTAATAACCTGAGTACTTGGGGTGGGTGCCCAACCGCTGTGCATCTGCGGTGCCTCTCCCTCAGCAGGCTGCCAGCACTCACTCCCGTGCTGTAACTTGTCTCCCAGTCTCCAGAAGGAGGAGAGCCAGCACACCAGCCTCTGGAAGGCAATCACTCTGCACACAGGCCCCAGGGAAAGCAGCCAGATTCCAACAGGGACTTGGGCTTCTGGCAGCTTTCCCTTAGAGTCAAGGGGACAGCAGGTTGCTCTCCTGGACACAGGGATTACTGTACCTGTTCCAGCCACCTGAACAAACTGCAGAGCAGGAGGGATCATCCTGCTTGCACAGAGGCATAAGACCTTCTCTTTCATCCCTGGCTGTGCCCAAGGCTTAAAGCAAACACTAATCAATGTATACAGCCTGGAGAAGGGAGCGGCAAAGCCGAATTCATCTCAATGAAGATGAATTTCCCCCAAAGCAGCACATTTTAGAACAATCTAAAAAACACACAGTCACCGACACACACCATTTTATCTTCTGTCCTTGGGACCAAACACCAGGAGCTGGGTGCTACTGTGTACACCCTTTCTCCAGCTGGGGAAGGGACAGTATTCCCACAATCAACAGGTATGGCCCAACAGCTTGCTTGGCACTTACCAGCCAACAAAACCTTCATGGAGGATACACAACTACAAGATTTATTCCAACTTCTGAGAAGATGAAGAGGGAAGTGAACTATCCCTCTCTAGCCTGGCCCTTCCTTAACATCATGTTCATCTCCCTACAATGAAAATGATGCTGGAAAGGACAGTCACAACAACCCTGGATAAAGCAAGCAGCCAACACAGGGAGGAACAAGAATCCCCCTTTTCTCCTCCTCCCTGTAATGCACAGCCAGACTGTTGGTGAGTACTTACCCTCTGCCTCAGGAAACCTCTGCAGCTAATCGGATGCTGCATGACCTGTCTCCAGAATGACACTTTGCTCTTGTCTTGGGCAGTCATCCCACCCCAACAAAAGAGGCAGAAAATACAGGAAGGAGCTGTAATGCCACATGCTACTGAAGAAGCAAAGTCAAACAGAACCTGCAAGCTGCTACTTCACTCCCCACGTCAGTAAACAGGCACTCTTTCCACAGAGAAGCTACTGACAAGGACACAAGATCCTCCTTCCTCAAGGTTGAAAGTGCTGGTGCTCCGGCACAACAGCCCATAGTCCATGGGAAGATCAGCATGTCTCACCTAGAGATGACCAAGGAAAGGAGTCAGGATCCTTGCAGGAAACCATCCCATTCTGCCCTTCAGAGGGAAGGGTTTTTCCAAGCTATTCATGGTAGCCCTGTCTGGCACCTCACTTTTCCCATCTGCAATAGGCACATCACACTGCCACAGTCCCAAAGCCTGAGCTCCTCCTCAAGAATACCAACTAGACACGCAGAAGCAGCACACAAATCCGGATGTGTCACATCTGAATCGCAGAGACACCCGAGTCATGATATAAGCTGGACACAGCACAGTTAGAAACATCTTTAAAGATCACTTTGAGCATCTCACCTGCAACAGATCCCTTAACATCATTTCTGTCATTATCTGACTGAATGCATCAGATGACTTATCTGAGGTAACTGCATCTCGTTCAGTCCTCTGGGGTGTTTCTCTTTTATCTGCTCCAGAACTGCTATGCTTTCTTGGCAGGCACTCACCAGGCCCTCTCCACTCATTCTGTTTATTTACACTCTCAGTTTTTTAACAGACAACTGTTTTTCCAATTGACCCTTAATACCCCTGGCTAAAGCACACAGCCCAAACAGCACCCAAGTACTGTCTGGCACAGACCAGTGCAGTGCCAAGGAGCACGTTAGCATTAAAGCAGCAAGGCCATCAGCTCTACATCTCAGCTTCCACCATCTCAAGTAGGGTAACAATCACGCTCTACTTCACACCAGGAGTGTCAAGTAAAGATGAGCAAAATGCTGAGACATTGTCAGACTGGGGACCTAGTGCAGAGCGGGTTGGCAGCTTCCCTCCTCCTGCCCCATCCAAAGCCACCTAATCAGGTTCACCAGTGAACCAGTCCTTTTATTCTGTGTGCAAATTTGGTCTTCCTTTGTGCTTTATTGAACATATAATGATTGTCATTTCCCTAAGCTTGCTAAAGGTAGGCTTGGGCTAACAAGACTTCATTGCTGGCACATATCTTATCCTGTATGCTGCTAGGATTAAAGACTTGGAAGGAATTTTAACCTTTCCAAAGCTTTAATTTTGTTGAATTTATGTGCTAATAAACACTGCTGAGACTCCTTATAGCCACTGTCTCCAAGCTCAGGAGATACATCTAGTGAAACCAGCCCCACAAAGTGTCCCTGGGTATGGCTGAGGCCTCACAAAATGCTACGCAAATTTGTGACTTTCACTAAGTGCCTCAGAGTAATCTTCCTAATGCCAAGAGAGACACCAAGAAGAAAAACAAACGCTTCACTGCTCACCAGCGACACTGCTCTCTTTTTGTTAAACACACTTAAAAGAGGGCTGGAGGCAGCAGTTGCACCTAGCAGTCTTCATGAAAGCTGTTAGGTTTTCAAGGCTGCCAAATAACATCCTTTTTTTGCTTCTTGTTGTTGTTCTCTTGCTTTTTATCCTGCACTGCCCTGATGGAGCACCAAAGGTTTTTTGCACTCACACCATAAACCTACCCCTGAAAATAAAGGGCTGATTTTGAAGCACAAAGCTGCTGCTGTGGGCCACTCCAGCATCTGCTTTAGCATGTCATTTTTATATTTAGAAGCGGCATATCTCCACAGATCAAGCACGGCCAGAAAGTCACTCAGCAACCCCTTCCCATCAGCTCTCACAAGTCAGTGCCAGCAGACAGGGCAGGCACATGCTCCTCTTGCCCTTCAACAGCCCTCTGCACCTCCACAACCCTGCACCTCCCCTGCGGCACAATGCAACCTGCCTGACTCACGCTGCCCAGCCTCGTATCTCCAGCACTGGTGTCCTGCCAACGGTCCAGCAGCAGGACACGAGCCTGCAGGCCTCCGACTTTGACAGAACGTGCTGCTTTTGCTTTTTCTGGGTCACGCAGTGCAGTGTGTGTGTACACTGTATGGCATATGTAGGATAAACCATGCAACAAAATCAGAGGAGCCACTGAAGCATGCAATCTGGTGCACAGCTCTGACCTGCGCCGCCACACTGTTTTGTCTGTGTTCCCCTGCCATGTTTCTGAGCTGGTGCCCACAGCTACAAAGTAGTTCATGTAAAAAACACAGCCAGCCTCTTGCATCAGGCAGCTGCACCATGGCTCTGAGAAGGTCCAGCAAGCCCAGCAAACGCATTTAAACTGAGGGCAATATGCCTGCTATGTGTATGCCACACACAGCTTGTACAGGTGGGCAGGATTTGTAGCTCCTTTATCCACCTCTCTGAGCAGTCTGACTCTTTGCTGTAAGCAGAATTGCTGTCTGCAGCACCAGGCAGTGCTGTGTAACTCAATCAGGCAAAACACAGCCAAGAAAAGCAGGGCAGAACATAAAAAAGACCCAACAGCACCCATCAAAGCAAAGGTCGCAGGTCTGGTATTTGGATAGTGGGAGGGGCACCAGATAGCAAAGCTGATCTTGGCTCAGTGCTGCCTGTTAAAAGGATGAAGGATGAAGGGTATGATGTCCTCCCTGGCTAGCAGAAGCAGCATCTTCTCTGTACATCTACATCCCCTATCATTTTTCAGTTTACAGCAGGTTGGCACCGCAGCTTGCTGGGCTGGCAGTCTCCTGCAAGGGACAACACTGTTTCTGGGTGATGTTCTGCACAGATATGAACATCAGCTAATTAGAAGAGTGAAATTTCAGCCTAGCAAGTGTTTACGATAGAGAGGAGGGGAAACACTGATGTGCTGCTGCTTTGCTTCCAGCCACGAGAGCCGAGTGCTTGCACATGTGCAGGCAGCAGAGGGCAACAGAGCAGGGAGGGCAGAAAAGGGAGACAACCAAAACGCTCCTGAGTGGAGTGATTCGCTTTGGCAGCTACCCTGGGAAAAAAGGCACCATCAGCACTGCAAAACACTCAGGAAAATCTAGCTGGCAAATGCAGATTTATCTTTTCCAATAGGCAGTGAGGAGGGGAAAAGGCTCAGAGCTGCTGATAAGGAAGGGAGCAGTGATGGGATCAAGCCAGCTGTGGACTCTGGTTAGTTCAGCTCTCTCCTGGACATAGCCCTCTTCTTGGAAAGGGGGTGTTGAAGGAAAACAGAGCCTGGAAGAACCCGGAATATCTTTATCTACAGACACAGCTAACAAATGCCACACACTTCATTTTACATAGAAGAAAACTGCCTTACCTGAGTAGTTTTTGCCCTTCTGCCTTGCATGCTGTTACTATGGCTAATTTGAGGGTTGGTGGCCCCTTCGGAAAGGCAGTGGGATTTCCTACAGGGCAGTGTATTGTAATTACTGTAGGAAGGCGCATCCTCAGTGGTAACCAATGCCATCTTATGGCTCCCAATATCCGGGATGTCAGACACTAAATTCCGGCAGTATCCTCCAAAGGCATTCCTTGGGCCCCCGTTGACAGTAGCGCTTGGGGTTTTGGGGGAATACAAGTCACTCATAGAGTTGGCACGCTGGCAGGCAACCAGTGGCTGAGGGCTGCCATCAGCCTCCTGTGCCCGGGTGGCCTCAGCATCCTTCTCCTCAGCCAAGCCCAGGATTTCCTCATTGCTCGTTAAATGCTCCTGGCTGAGATCAGAAAGCGAAAACTCCAGGCTGTCCTCACGCCAGATGTCAGCCGATTTGGAGCGCTTCTTCTTGAAGCTGGCTGTCTCCATGAAGTTTGTCCCATTGGGCGAGTATCGATGTGACCTCCCGTCACCCTCTGCCAGAAAGGGCGGCTCTTCCCCATAGAGTCTGCTCTCCTCCGAGTCAGGCATGCTCTGGACAGAGGCAGCGGTGAGCACGGTGCTGCTGTCCACACTGGGGGTTACAGAGGAGTCGGTGTGGTAGGAAACAGGCCGCAGGCCCATGTCCACACGGTCCACCCAGATGGGGCTTCCAAAGTCCTCTAGGTTAGCTTCCTGGGAGAAGGGCTCCAGGCCATTCTCCGCCAGGGACTGGGGTATGCTGGGGGTGCTGCTGGAGCGGGTGCTCACTTCTGAGTTACGGTGGATAATTTTTCCGGATGAAGCATGCCGCGTCCGGCGAGAGGCTTTATTGGAGAGGCGCAGAGAGCGGGAAGTGTGCTTGCGGCCCAGGCTGGTGTGCTTGTCTCCATAGAAGGCGTGCTCGACGCTCTGGCTCTCCGCGTTTCCCATGGTGTCACAGTCTGCAAGGGGAGAGAGCGGGAACGATTAAAGGTGGCAAGAAACACACAGCCGAAAAGATGCACAGACACCCCGGTACACCGAAAACACCTTGTTTTGTTAATGAGCCTACACCACAGCTTCCACCTGGTCTCACAGCACATGCTTTAACAACAGCAACTGAGCCCATAGAATTAATTAACTATGCTGGTGTAAGTGAAGAGTGTAGAAGAGGAAAGGATTGAAGCTTGGAGTAAACTGCAGCCAGTTTACCACCAAAGTGCACTGGCAATCTCAGCTCTGCACGTGTTTGTTTGATTCTTGGCACTGGCTTCGCAATTCCATCAAACCCTATAAACTTAAAAAATCAACAGTTATTGTTTATCTGCGTGTAATAGGAGGCCAAAAAGTTGATGGATATACACCTTTATCAGCAATCTCACTTTTTTTTTGTTAGGAACTGTGAATTGAAGAACCAAATAGGAAAGTACAAATTCAACTCTTGGCAGCAAGCTAATGATAGGTTTGATTTCTGGAACAAAAAAAACCAGGGCAACATTAAGCAGGCACAGAGAGCCCCACACAAAAAAAGCCATATTATGAAAATAAATTAGCATGAGTGACTCAAACTACACAAAAATAACCTTTTCTTCCTACTCACTCTGAAAGCAGATAGCTAGATCTAAGCACTTTGATCTAGCAAAGGGAAAACTAAGCTGGAACACACAGACTGGGTTTCTGCCCCCATCTCTGTACCTCACCTCCTGCATTATTCAGTTGTGCACATCCTGTCGTGAAACAGGTTTCCCATCCAGAAGATGGGATTGATGGTTTGGATTCAACCTTGGAAAACACTTTGAGGTCTGTGATCTCACTCTACAAATGTCAGAAATATTTTATCAGTAGTACTGGCTCCTTCTGGCCAAAGAGCAAAAAGAAGAGCAAGAAAAGTAAATGTTAAAGTACATGGCCATTCAAAACTAAACAGGAGATCCTGAATTACACACAAGACAATTATATTTAGATAAATAGTCCATAAATCTTGAACAGAAATTCCAAGACAAAACTTCATCATATTTCTGTTAGTCTGGGTTGAAAAATGAGCTGCTTTGACAGTAAAATAATCCGGACATTTTCATTTCTTGGGGCAATTTCCTCTCCTTTAACAGGATGTGCTGATGGGTATTGAGCCAGATGCTGGCAGAATGAATGTGATCGTGTATTTTCCCTTGCTACTTAAATACACACTGTTGGTGCTGCAAGTAACTGAATTAGCCCTACATAAATTACATAGAAAGCGAGGTATTGATTGTACTAAACACAGGCACAGCAATTCTGCCATAGGCTGCCATGGGTGCAGATGCTATAACTGAGCTTACGCAGTGATACTTTGGAATTAGTGAGAGGACTGAGCTTCTCTACTCTTCTACCCAGCTAAGTAGGTTGTGTCTAAGGCTAAAAATCTGTTCAGTGCTGGAGCAACAAGCACCTCCATGTATCTAAAATAAATATAATCACATGTGAAGTAAACTATACCAGGAAATACCCTACGTCTACTGGAATTAATGGCTGAACTCCCATTGACTGTCATGAGACTCGGTTATCATGCATCGTTTAGAAAAATAAATGCACTGAAGAGAGGGCAGGTTTTAATCTAAAAAGACCCGACAGCATTATAAATCCCTACACAGGATTTATTATTCCTTAAAAGCTACAGCCCTTTGATACAGACCAGACTGAAAACCAAATGTCAGCTAGGTTTTGCTTCTAAAACATTTTAAAGCACAAACACTGCATTTTGTCTTCCACACTAATGTCTAAAACCAGACCTCAACACCCTCCCCCGTCTTGCAAAAGAAACCCTCTTGGGGTAATGCTTTTAGCTGCTTTGATTCTGAGATTCTTGCTAACCTCACTTTCATTTGACAGGATTTCCACTGATTGCAAAGCCCATCAGAGCGTGCAGCCATCTATCCCTGGTCTCCAGCTTGCAGCCATCACTTTGGTGCCTATCTAAGGAAAAAGAGCAGTTTCTAAAAGTCCTCTTGAAACCCTGAATGATTGAAGAGTGGCTCTTTACCTTCAGAAACTGAGCTGCTGAAAGGCAGAAGCATCCAGCGCACATCACACAGACAGGCACACTTGCTGATGAAAATGCCAGGCAGTGTGGCTATGGAAAGCAGCCCCGTGCCACCAACTCAACGCAGTCTCCACGCACACCAGGCAAAATTTCACCCAGCCAAAAAGTAACAGAACCACAAACGACTTGGCAAGGAAAGGAGCAGCAGCTCAGGCTGAATCCCGTGAGGAAATAAACACTCTCATGGAAGGAGGAAAGTCTTTTCTCCTCAGACGGCGGCAGGAATGTTTACTGAGTGATTTCACACAATGAGAAGTATCTGCTAGATACTGGCAAGAAGTGTCAGACTTCAAAGTAAAGAGCTGTCCTTTTTTAATTGGCACTTTAGGTGAGGACACATTTGCAAATCACACAGACAGCTCTCTAACCCATAGAATGGCCCATACCTCACTCTTGCACCCCAGAAGAGGTCTTACCCTGATCCACTGATTTCCCCAATCCACTGATTTCCCCAGCATTATTACATTGCAGGTTTGCACGAATGCTGTTCAGTGGGTGCAAGAGGGCTGCAGGCAGACATTGTGCAGCTGATCCATCTGCAGCAATGCAAGACAGTGCCACCTCCCTGGCTTTTCACCATACCCCAGCAGAGGCCAGACCACTTGGAGATGCAGGACACAATAGGCTGAGTCCACCTTGGATGGGGAAAGTCAACCCTGCTGGGTCAAGCTGGGGCAACTGTTTGTGGGGTGCCTGAGACCAATGGCCCCTGGAAGGGTCCCCCATCCTACCCTCTTACCCCCATTTTTGCCTCCCCTTTGCATTCCTGGCTGAGCGTTTCCACCAGTTAACCTGAACCAATTCAGGTGCTCATGCAGCCGAGTCTACTAAACCAGCAGAAAATAAATACATTTAGGGAAGGGGAGGAAAATGACTTTTATTAGTTTATTCTGCCGAGAGAGTGAGTTGAACTGGCACATGCCAGAGGCAGCACAAGGGTGCCTGCCTGGGGACACAGCAGGATGAGGATGGGGCAGCACAGCTGGAAGGTGATGCAAGAGCCAGGAAAACGGGAACAGCAAGTGGCATCCCGCTCATTTTTTGCAGCACTAAGCTGTTAGGTCAGCTGAGGCTGATGTGGAAAAGCAGCCTTGAAACGTGAATTCACACTGAAACAGATGCAGGCATCCTCAGCTAGCAGGAGCAGGCACTGGGCAGGGAAGGGGAGCCCCAACCTCCCCCTTCCTGGGGTAGTGCAGACACCCTGGGGCAGAAATGTCTTTAACTGCTCCAGCTCCGACTGCCAGATGCTGCCTGTCTATGGCTTAACTGAATTTATCACACTCAATGAAAAAAATCTGTATCAAATTAAGAAAATGAGTAATGTTAATGGGAGTTGCACGCAAATACTAGTAGGACAAAGGCTCCCCTTGTTAGCTCACCCGCCAAATCCAAAGGTGACCATTAAAGACCCATCAAGGTACCACCAGGATACAACATAAATCAAGTGTGACATGTCTTGATGCTTTAAGCAGGTCTGTTGCGTTCGACCATTGATTGCGACGTGTCAAAAATGTGTTCTGAATTACTCTCTGAAGCAAGCAGAGATCAGCGCGCACAGACCACGCACTGCAACCAGAACTGGTTGGAAGTTTTTCAGCAGAAAATGTTGATTCATCAAATCCCAAACTTTTCATGGGAATAGACTGCTTTTGATGAAAGGCTCCTCCACTCCAAGGGGGAGAAATGCGAATGCTGAAGCAGGGAGACAGGCACGTCTGCTGGAAGAGGCACCAGCTCAGTGACTCAGTTTCTTGCCAAAGACATGGATGACTGAGATTTGTATCTGCAGCCCAAGTCAGGCAAATGAGGGGTGGCAACTTGTTCCTCCACATCCTCAAGAGGCAGCCTGACCATCGAGATATCGGGCTGACCACTGAGCTATTGGCTGCTCTGGGAAAGAGCTCTCTGTTCTGAAAGACCTGCTCCTTCCTGGTTCAGAGCAGGGAAAATCAAAACTGTGGAAGTCTTCAAGCGGACAGGAAAGTCCCTCTTGAGCCAACTTGCATGTCAAGAGACGTTACATGGGTTTGAGTTGACTGGGTTCTTTTTAAAACCAAAACTTAAGATTGATATCAACATCAGGATATAAGCAGGGAAACACGCAAATTCTGCAGGAAAGGTTTGGAAATAACAGGGTTGCCCCACACCAGCTACCCTAGACAAGCAGGCTGACCTCTAGTTGAACTGCGGAGTTTTTACTGGATGAGTCTTACATGAAATGGTTACACATAAAGACATTCCAGATGACCACTGACAACAGCCCCCTCAAAGAATATAGTTTTATTTGAAAACAGTAATTTGCCTTTAACTTCCCTTTCCCGAAATATTAAATATTTCTGAAAATAGCTACAAACCCAACATACCCCTTTCAATAAAACCTTAAGTTAGTGACCCTCCAACTTGCAAAACGTTGGGCCATTAGATTCCAGAAGAAAATCTGAACTACATTAACTTTCCAACCAAATCTGAAGCACCTCCCAAAACAACAGATTGCAAATTTAAAATTAGATTCTGGTGGGAGGCCCTGGTGACAAATCTGTATTTTTCTCCTGGAGCGGAGCTTGAAGACTGTGGGAACCAGAACAATGATCAGATCCACAGCAAGCAGCGAGCCTACAGAAATAAACTTTTGCTAAAATCTGCCAGCCAACAACAAAGATTTTTACTGAACTCACAAGAAACCACATAGAAAAATGTACAGGACTAATAACCAAGTGCGAACACACGCATTCCATTGTAATTAAAATGTGCTTTCTCAAAAGGGCAAGAGAGAGGCTGAAATTCCACAGTAAGCCTTTGAGTTTCTCAGAAACTCCAGCAGCATATTTAATTGTTTTCAAATCAGAACTTTTTAATCAGCCACTGGTTTTTTGTAAGCCTTTCTCGCTTAAGTTAAAGTATGGGACGGAATCCAAAAAGGCCCTGCAGGCAGTTCAAACAAGAAGAGGAGAGAGGGAGGAAAGGATGTCATCAGTAGCTGCTTCATAGCCATCCAAATGCCATTGGATTGCTAAACAGGTGTAACCATAAACTGCATGCAGCTTGAACCCCTCCCTTGAACCACTATACAACACAGCAAACTCCTCAAGAAAAATATATGGACACACATGTACCTTCCGAGGCAGTACTGGTATCCAGCGCAACCTTCCCCAAGAGAGCTGTGGCATTTAGAGGTGCCGAATTGCAAATGATACCAAAATGAACAGTTACTGGGACTGCAGAAGCTGTCAGCACCTGCCACTCAGCGATTCCATTACTCTCACGTCAGAGTCTATGCCTACATGCCAAAAACCTGGGGAGAAAGAGGGAAGAAAAAAAATCAGACAAAGGGTTAGCAGGAACAGCTATACAGGAGGACATCTTCTGCCTGTTATCATCACTTACCTAAGAAACACCATGCAATACAGTATGAGAATGCTGTGCTCAAATTTGAGTGATGAAATCTTGATGATGGCAGAATAAATGAAAAGCCCAGTCAAGCACCATCAACCCAAACTACAGAATGTGGAGAGCTCCTCTTCCCACCACTCTGTACAATAAAAATCCCCAGAGACATTAACATGCCCCTGCTGAGGACAGTCTGTGTCAGGAAGGGCTAGAAAACCTCAGGTCCAAAAGCACGTTTGCGTCCAAAAGCATCCACCAAGAAAGAAAGGCACCTTCTAATAAACCAGGGTTTAACTTCTGGCAGCAAGGGGGTACCCAACTGCCG
>JAVHNF010064380.1:21039-37453 GCA_034783455.1 Micropsitta finschii
ATTGACCAACACCCCCAAGTCCTTCTCCACAGGGCTGCTCTGAATCTCTTCTTTGCCCAACCTGTAGCTGTGCCTGGAATTGCTCCAACCCAGATGTAGGACCTTGTGCTTGGCATGGTTAAACTTCATAAGGTTGGCATCAGCCCACCTCACAAGCGTGTTGAGGTCCCTCTGGAGGGACCAGGTTTTGTGTGGGTTTTTTGTTGTTCTTGGGGTTTTTTTCTTTTTCGTTGTGGTTTCCCCCTCCCTCCCCCCCCCCAATGTGCAAGCTGTAATGCACGTCTAAGTGCATTATTAAGAAAAAGGGTCTGTTGCAATTTGAGCATCTGCCAAAGGTTTATTTTATGTGCTAAATTGTCTGTAAGAGCTTGACCCTGTACCCCCAATTCTTCCTAATAATCCTGTGAATTTTACAAATGTGCAAAGCATTCATTGAGGCATCAGTGTTATACTGAAAATAACCACTTTGACAGAGGCTTGTAATAGCTAAGTGTGACTGTGCAGTTATTTTAATTATCTTGGGGAGGGATTCATATATGCTAGGTAAGCACTTAGCAAAACTATTTGCACATTATCAGAGCTGCAGAGTGAAGTTACTAGTTAGTCTGTGAAGTCACAGTTAAAAACCAAGTTGTTTTGATCTAATTAAACTTGATTTCTGGTTCTGGAAGCATAGGACACTCCTGATTAGCTTTAAAAACTAGACAATTCCTCTCACTCCTTCACCTATACACTATGTATGCAGAGAGGTCTCTTTCCCTCCCAGCAGAGCTGTTCCACTGCAACAGGCTTCACTGGGCTGTGGCCAGCCCTGCTCAGTGAGGATTGTAAGAGTCCTGTGGAGAGATTTCTGTCTGAGGGAGACAGGAATGGGGGAGGCAAATGAACAAAATCCACAGACCCACAGCATGTTGATAGACCTCCTGTTGTTCTTAATTCGCATCTGTAAATGGCACTAGTTTCCACTGTTGTGCACCAAGACAATAATAAATAACAATCCTCAGTGTTTGTATACCACTTCACAATTTTCAGTGTTCAACACACATCAACTAATTCAGCTGAGATGCAAATACACTGTAAGCAAAGCTACTCTTCTTGCTGCCCAGGGGAACTTTTCATTAAAGCTGGGACAAGGCTTTTATTTTTTTCCTCTTAACTGGAGCTGTTGGTGGCAGGAATGTTCTATACTGGAGCAGTGTCTTTCTTTCTGAAGTTTTTAAGCCTTTGCATGTACCCCTGTTTGCATAGGAATTCGACTACTCCCAAGTCATATGTGGTACTATTAAGAAAATTATGCAGGAGACTTGTCTGTACATTCTGTGCCGCAAATATGCGGACCCATAATCAACAGATTCGTGGTTTCAGAAGCTACTGAGTTAGCAAAGATGGTGATGCATTAAGTGCATCCTTCTGTGCTTGCATAAGGCCTTCAGGGAACCACCATCTCCAGTAGACCTCAAGGCTCAGGAGGGAAATAAACATCTGTCAGTTTCGACTATGCTGGATCATCAGATTGTGTGCTGAAGAGAATTGAGGATGCTTGGTGGATGGCTTTGGTCCATGTTTCACTAGATCCAGTACTTGTTAGGGCACCGATCTATCTTTTGGGGCAGGGGAAAGCCCAACAGAAGGCCTATTGCCAGGTAAGAGATGAGTTTTGAGGGTAATTGAAGATATTATGTCCTATTGTTTGTAATCCTGAATCCCAAACATGGAATAATACATGCATTAGCATGAATCTAATTCATCCGACATTTGACTCGCTTTCTGCCTTGGCATTCTCTGTTTGTGTTTGTAGAGCTGGTAAGAGGGAGTTTGATGCATCTTTCTCTGTATTTTTGAGTTGGACAGGGCTGGTTCTACTTTTTATTTGCGAGAGTAGCATCTGTTTTTAGTATTCCATTAGAGTGACTAGAAGATAAACATTTTTTTTTTTTTTTTTTTATCAGGTTGCATGACCTGGGTTTAGTGGTTTACCTTAGAAATAACTTTGGTAGTCTTTGTAAACTGATGCCTGGTGCTGCAGAACTGCCTGCATGCTTTGCGGTTATAACTCTCTTTCTAATCCATGAGGTTTAATTATAACTAGGTAGTGGCACTGGATTGCCTCTTGGCTTAAACTTTTGGTAACTTTCTTTAGAAGTGATGCCTGCAGGTTTGACTTGAAACTGATTCTGAATAAATGGCACAGATTATCATTTTCCTATAAATGGCTGTACGAGCAGAAACACCATTAGCCTTAGTGACCTAATTACACAGGGAGCTAGCAGCGCAATTTGAAATCAAAACTCACCTTGCCTACAGCTTTCTCTTCAGCCAACAGTACATAGAAGAAGAACAGCATGTTTGTTGCTGGTAATGATTTCTCTTTCAGTGTCTTTGATATACTTATTTTCTGCTTGAAGTTAATGTGCAGATTGCTAGGTGGCGTGACTCGAAAGTGGCTGACTGAGCTGCTGTTGTATGTGAAGATGTCTGCAAGACATCCTGGTCAAACAGCACATTGGCTTCTGCCACAAGACGTTTTAAGGAGCTGGTGAGCTGAAGGATCAAGATATTTTAGCAGTTTATTGTTAGCACTGTAGCTGCCAAATAACAGCTCGTAGCCTAAGGCTGAAAATGTTCCTATTAAACAGTGCAAATGAATTGCTTAAAAAAAAAAGATTGTGTGTGGATGACTTTCTGGCAAAGAACAGCCACGTACCCAGATCAGCAAGTGCCTATGTGGAGTTTGACATGAACCGAGGGAAAACTAAAGGTGAAGGAGGACAGGAGTGAGGCACTGGGAGTAACAATCCCAGCAAGATAAGGAGCTGGAATTTACTGAGTTGCTAAATTGAGGAGTGTTGGAAAACTTTGAAAGTCAGGTTCTCACACCTGTGCTTAACCAATTATATGTTAGTTGTTAAGGGCCTTAAACACATGTATCCAATCACAATGTGCCAAGTTATTGTAAGCAACTTTAAGCAATAGTATTTATTATAAAGAGTTAGTGTTTCTATAATAGATGGCTTTTGTCTGATCACATTGATCTCCGACTGAGTCCTTTCCGCGACAGTTATGTGATTTGGCTGGAAACCGATTTATCAGAAGACTTCTACCAGGTAATAGGAATTAAATTTCTACCTTCACAATTAATTTTCTCTGGTTTCTCCATGTGTTCCTATGCTGTAAGCATAAGGAATTTAATGGCCTTCTTTCACTCTTATTTCACTCTTTGTTGGTTTATGTCCAGATTTCCCTGCTACTTTTCAGCTCTGCTTTTTCCTAGTGTTAGTGTGCCATATTCTTTTCTAAAATACATTTCAAAAATCAAATGTTTGTTTCCATTTCTCATCTGCTCTAAAACGCAGAATGGTTTAATGACTCCTTCTTGTTCTGAAGTTAGGATAATACAAGCTTGAAACACTGAAGTTTTTTCTCCCTGTATTGTCTCATCCTCCCAGTCCCCTTTGTCTCTGGAGGAGCAGTGTTACTGAACAGGTGTAGAGCACTTTTTCTTCTGCATTTCCAGTTTTTCACTTTTCTTTATCAAAGACTCATACACCCATTGTATATAAAGGGACTTGGTCCAAACCAAAATAAAAAATACCCACATTTTTTCCTTCCTTCCTTACAAGGCTTGGCTGTACTGCCTCTCTGAACAAACACCACCTTTGTCTTTGCTTTGGAATAAGAAACAAGCAGGCTCGTTGATTCCTGCTGCATTAGCACTATCCTCCTCCCTCATGCTGATGTAGTGGTTATCATCGGGGTAGGAGGGAAGCTGCTGTTTCCATGAGACCTCCCAGGAGGCTGCTGCAGGAAGCTTCTTGCACTCTGGCCCTGGAGGCAGCACTTATGCAGGCTGTAATGACTGGAAGAATGAAAGCAAATACCACTTTGCGCAATGATGGGTGGAGAGAGGACACTGAGGGTGCTACACTGAGAATGCTTGAAGACTTTCAGATGAAAGTGCAGGAGAGACAAGGAGCCATATATATCCATGCCCTGACCTCCATCCTTGGCACATCTGAACCTGAACTCTCAGCTAGTAACCCCTGAGCCACTAAACTGCCTTCTCTGAGCATGTCTGCATTTGCTGGGGAATTCTAGGAATTTGGACTTCAGCACGGCATGGGGTTGCTGCTGCTCCCCTCCTCTTCAGCCAGGAGCTTTAGAAGCTGCGGTGGGGTTGGTATTACCAGGATAAAGCCACATTGTGGTTGTTTGCTGCATTCTTTAACTAAAGATTTATTTTTCCTAGAACAGCAGGAGGCAACATCAAAGAGCTGGAGAGAGTCCTCTTCCCTTCCCTGGCACAGCACAGCTTCACCCCTCTCTCCTCACCATCTCCTCTCCCAATCCCTTTGTTTTTAAGGCATTGAAATTTTACTGACTGGGATACCAAAGAGGCTTTAGTTAGTGATCTGTTGCCCCAAATTACAAAGGTAGTTGACCTAAGGAGGTAAGAGGAGAAAGCCTATGGGAAAATGGAGCTGATATCACCAATGCAAACCTCTCTTTTAATGTCCTCCCTATGCGGAAGCAACTTCATCTTTAGCCTCCAGCTACTGGAGTTGTTCCTCTTGGAGGATGTGGGAGGTCTGCTGTTGACCCATATGAAAGAAAGATAGGTGCCAAGCTGGTCGTACAGGCCCCACCACCTGCTTGGTTTTGTCCGCAGCTCTGTGCCCTGTGTGTATCTTTTGCTGTGTGTGTGTCTTGTACAGCAAGGCAGCTTGAGTCTGTGGATTTGTTTTGTAGTAGGTATGGTAATAAGGGATGAAGGAATGCACTCCTTAGTCCCTGTGTC
This sequence comes from Micropsitta finschii, assembly GCA_034783455.1. Taxonomy (NCBI): domain Eukaryota; kingdom Metazoa; phylum Chordata; class Aves; order Psittaciformes; family Psittacidae; genus Micropsitta; species Micropsitta finschii. The sequence continues at coordinate 25,835 of JAVHNF010064380.1, forward strand.
TGCTTCTGATGGATAGTAAAAGGTCCTTCAGTTTGCTTTGAAGACCTCCTGACAAAGGAAGGCAAAGCAATTTGTGTCCTCAGCATGGCAGAACAACCATGTGACCAGCATCTCTGAAAGAGTTCAACTGTGCATCTTGGAGTCCCATCCAAACTGTGTTAGCACGGAGTTCCTACACCTGCAGGTGTTCAGTGCCACATTTGATAACTAGGCAGTGAGTCAGGCTACTTGAGTTGCTAAGTGCAGTATAAGAAGCAACCTGGACCGAAATAAGAACCCAGTGTGATTCTGGAGGAAAATGTAAGGTTATTTTTAGGGTTGTTGCTATTCTGTTCTGCACGAAGGAGAGTAATGCTCCAGTTTTGCACCACAGTTAAACATTGTTCTGCCTTATTCCTCATTTCTTGGTCCTGTCTAGTTTAACTGGCAAAGCTTGCTTGAGTACCTTCTTTCCTGACCTTGTGTCTTCTTATCTAGGTACTGAAGAAAGCTGTGGTTTGAGACAATGTAGGGCACAGTTCTCTACTTTGTGTTCTCTACAAAACACACTTAAAATCATTCCTGGTCACCTTGCAGCAAATCTATTTCTGCCCTGCTGATGACCTGACTTGCAAGCTGAAAATGTCTGGGTAGGATTTATTATGCTCTGACCATAAAATTTTAAACTCTTTTTAATGGTAGATGTTAAATCACTGCTGTCCCAGTTCCAAGCTCTGTGCAAAATTTCTGAGTTCTTGGGAAGGCATCTCCTCTGCCAACCTTTAGTTTCTGAGAAGGACAACGGCAAATTACAGGGCTGTTCACAGGACAAGGAAGTGGTAGTTCGGGGAGGGACCTGTATGCTGGCCAATGTCCAGACAGCTGTCTGGCTCTAGAGATCAGAGCCAGGCAGATCTAGTACTGCTGTGATGTGATGGAGGGATGTTTGTGTTGGTGTCTGGGTGCAGACACTCCACTGGGACACAGTGATTGACTGGCTCCGTTCTTGGCTTTGTTCCTCCCCGACTGAAGCATCTTTGATGCAGCAAGAAAACTGAAAATCAGTGTTTTGGCACTGAGCTGCTTACAGCAAGCTATTTTTTCTACATGTCTAATAAATACTGAACTGTTCGGTGTTGTCATTCATTGTTGCTTTGCCCCTTGCTGTTGGGAGCTTCTGTATAGATTTCCCTTGAGATTGGCTGAACAAAGCCATAAAGTCCTGTGACTCAGTGTACAATGCAGGGTGCTTCCTTAATTATGACACGAGAGGTTCACTCTTCTAGCTGGAGCTGTTGTCTGTCACCTTTGCTTGGAGAGCACCAAAAGCACTAACAAAACCCAGTGTTTTTCAAACCACATAATAGTCTTAACGCCCTTTTCAGCTACTTGGAGACAGCTGTGGCAGGTGAGCAGGAGATGGTTTCCTTGCCAAGCAGAGGGAGATGCCACCTTCTGTGTTGCATGTGTTTGCAGGGGAAGCAAGAGAGCCCCCCAGGGCTTCCCACTCTCAGGCCTATGCATTTCACACTGCTCCATCTTCCTCACAGGGGCCTAGCACAGTGCTTTCCTTTTCATCAACAAGAGTACTGTTCAGTGTGTTTTGCTTTCTTTATCCCCAAGCTGGACATCATACAGAATAGTCATTCAACACTAGGCAGGTGGGAAATGTTCAAGATCAGCATATCAAAAATGGCTAAAAAAATTTACAGTATGTTGTGGCAGTTTTCCAGAGCTTGTACTTGACCAAACCACGATAACCCCAGTCCTCAACACTCTTCATAGCAGTATTCTCAGTGATGGCAGATAGATCTGTACAGGCTCTGTACTGGTGTAGCCATAAGCTTAAAACAGTCTTGTATTAGATAAATTTTCTCTTCTGGAATATCTGTGCTCTTTAACTCTGGGATTATTTCACTTTGCTTACAGTGGAAGAGGTGGGCTATCATCAGTAGAGGCTGGTAATACTGGATCAGGGGTTTAAGCAAAACCACTTTCAGCAAGAATGTTTTCTCTGCATGGGTCTGTCTGTCTCAAACAGAGAGTCTGAGTTTTTCTCTGCTTATTCTCACACCTGTAAAGTTTGAACAGACCACCTTAATAGCACTGCCATGTGTATGTCTTCTTCCCATGTTAGAAAGGAAGATGCTGAATATGGACATCCCAGTGTGCATGCACCTGTCTGCCTGGACCTGTCCCTCAATTAAAAAGGAGATGACTTCATATTTGAAGGTCAGCTGTTTTATAACCTAATATTACCTTTTTTTTTTCCTTCTGGGTTTATTATCTCCCTCCAACCTGCAGCTTGGCACCATCTGGTGCAGGCACACAAGGGAGAAAGATTAGAGGAAAGTAAAGCAGCTTTGTTTGCTTCCCCCGTTGCTTCCGATGTACAGAAAAGCCAGCAGTCTCTTAGAGTATTGAATTTTAAGTGGTGGGGCGTGATTCTGTTAGTTGTCTAAGGGAGGGAGAAATATGCTGTGCTTACCTGCAATCTGTCAGGAAGTGTCTCAGGATTCTTAAGGGACTTACTACGGCCACAGATTGCTCTTTGCTGCATTTTATTTTATATTTAAGTAGTCTTGGTTTTTTATGAGCTGTTTTTCCTAGCACCCACATTTTCCTTATCAGTGAATTGCCAGAAGTACTCCTACATGAGGTACACACACAGTGCTAACCAGGACTCTAACCTGCTTTGGTAGTGAAGTGCTGGGAACACCTGAAGTGCATTCACAGCTGACAGGGCCACTGGACCAACACACCACAAGCATGTTATGCCACACAGGGATTGCTCCATGTTCCCTGGTGGCATCTGTCTGCAGACCACAGAGGTACATATTTACTTGTCCTTCCGAAGCCTAAGGTGAAAATGCACGTTGTTTCCATTTCAAAGGCAGGGTTAGATTTGCACTCAGGCTTCACCCTTTCTCCCATCCTTCCTCCTTTCCTTTTTTGCTCCATCCATCTGGAGGTGTGATTGCGCTCTGTCCAAGCTGCGTGATGATTGTTTTCTGTAAATCTCTTTTCTTTCCAGTAATAAAGTGATATTAACTCAGGAATGCTGATCTCCTAGGCCAGCAGGGTTACTTGCAAACTGGCATCTTTCTGTTTCACTTCAATGTTGCAAATTTTTCACTGGGCTCTTTGAAACAAAATGTCTCTAGCCATAAATAACTATTGTGTGTATATATTTGGAAAGGATGGCTAATAGGTGTGCACTGCTTGGATAGGAATGTGCAAGCCGAGTTATGAAAACATTTGGCTGAATGTGATTCACAGTATGTACATGGCACTGTATCTATCATAAGGCATCTAGTATGCATATAGACTCTTTTTGTCCACCTTTGCTGCATAGCATTCTGCTAAACTGTGGTTTTGTCAGGTTAAGGATGCTTTGTACAAATTCCTAATTCCTGGAGACAGGGTGAACTTGGAGGCTTTTGGGGAGATTCATTTTTACTTTTTAAATAAAATCCTTTGGTTTTAATACAATTCTTGAAGCAATTTTGGTCACTGGCCACAGCAGTTTGCAGCACATTTTGTTTCCTGTCCAGGCTGGCACAGTTTTCTCAACACCTTGAAAAATCCCTTTGTGCTGGCTTGCCACAAAGGAAGACTAGATCTAGGAGATACTGAAATGGTGAGGGAGGAGGGAGAAGAAAAGCAAATGGAAGGTTTGACTTTTTTGTGCAAGTTTGTTTAGTTGTTTTTATTGTCCTAGAGAAAATGATGGGGTTTTTTATTACTTGGGTGATAACATGGCCTATGCAATCTAAAATGCTCCTAAATGTATCAATTCTGTACTTCTAGTGCTCTCTGAAAAGATCTCTCGCTTCCCTTGTCAAGGACAGCATAAGACAGCAGTGCTTGGCTTGGATCATTGTGAAATCCCCTTATCTGCCTGTTGTCACTTTATTTTTCTTCTAATTCTTGTCTTCACTGGTATTGAAAGCATGCACCCAAGGTTGATGAGGACAAAACTTAAGCTACAGTCAGTCTATATTTAACTCTTTGCAGCTTTTCTTTAAGAGGGAATGTGAGTCAGCAAAACTATTAGATTTCTTTTCTTTTACTTTGTTTTTCTTTCTGTGCCAATGTAGTAGGGAGTTTGAATCTGCCTTTTGAAGAGCTGAGAACTCAGTTACTGATCTGAAATAGTGTACTGTGCCTGTTGATACTGAGCAATCCGCAAGCAGCTCAGGTTTCTCCATCTCTTAGTCTTTTCTTCACGATGTCAGGAGATGCATACACCTTATGATTACCTCAGGCAAGGTTGTACCTGCCAGATTTCCAAATGTCAGGCTTCAAAAAAGAGATAACATGATAGCCCTCTTTGCTTCCCAAGATTTATGCCCCAGAAGGGTGTTCTGCTCACAGACTTTTTCATGAAGCTCCCAGGGCTGTGGCCAGAGAGACACCCGCACTATCTGTGAGGTCTTCTCAGGGAATGAACCATCACTACTGTGTCATCTGATACATCCAGCAAAGCCATCCCACGAGTGTCAGCTGGCAGTAATACTTAAACTAGTATTTCATGTTGAAACAGAGGCTATTGGTTTATATTGCTAGTACATCTAGGAGTTCTTGGCTGGGGACGGAGTCCTGTAGTATTCAAATCTGTGCAAAGATTAATGGAAAACAGTAATCTTTGCTTTGATGATGCCTTTAGGATATAAACAGCAGAAGCATTTTAAGTAGCTCTGTACCTTCTGCTACTTTGTTAACTTTCACTTTGATTGGGTTGTTTTCACCATTGACTGGCCTGTTTGCAGTTGCTTGGTTATTTGATTGCTCCTCTGCATCTCAGCAGAAATCCCTGCTGATCGCCTTTCAGGGTTTCTCTCATTTGCTTCTGGAAGTTCCTTGGTTGAGGAGCTTGGCAGGGGTTTGCTCATTGTCTCTAGCAATAACTGAGCTGGTTTAGTGAGTTACGGAGGATAAACTGGATTGATTTCCCTTTTGCAGTTTGGACTAGAAAAGCTGATTCCCTTGGTCTACTGCACGTTCAAGGCCAAAAGCCAAGCTACGATCAAATTTACCTTCTCCTCCTGTGAAATTGATGAAGAAAAGATGCTTTCCAGATCATGTGTGTGGAACAGATGTGGCTCACATTACTAGATGATTCAGCTAAAACTGGTGCCAAAACACCTTCCAGAACTCTCAGCTGGCTGTTGGGTTGAGAAAGGGAGTAACTTGATAGAAATGCTGGGCTTACACACAGCTTGTGCCAAAATTAGACACTGCTTCTACCACTCCAAGTGTTCCTTTATTGTCAGATATCATCAGCACAGAGATCACTGGGGTCTTCTTGGCCAAATGTATTTCCTTCCACCTTCTGCTGAGATGGAGAAAATTCTGTTTTCATAAATAGGAATGTAATTAGCTCACCTATTTTCCCCTTTGCAGTCATATTTGGCAGTCTCCCAGAAAGCCAATGAAATAATCTTTTTTTGAGGGTAGATGTATACACAGACTTATGCCAGAGATGGGACTGGGCAGCCACCTGAAAATCTAGCACTGTAAGTGCACATTTATTGTTTAGAACTTGCTTATACATAGACTGAGAAGTGCAGAGAATGCACAGAAGTGCTTGATCAAATTCAATCAGTAAGTATTAACAGTGCAGCTCTTTGGACTTTACTGCTTATGTTGTAAACCAGAGCACTTTAACCCTAAATCAGGTTAAACTTTATACATGGGTGAAGTCTAAGTGAAGTGTGCTGCTGTTGGTGCTTGGGAAATATAGCGTGAAGTGCAGAAACTGGTGGATTTGTAACTCATAGAATCACAGAATCATAGAATAGTTCAGGTTGGAAAGGACCTTAAGATCATCTAGTTCCAACCTCCCTGCCATGGGCAGGAACACCTCACACTAAACCATGTTACCCAAGGCTCTGAATCTGAACTGATGAATAGCTGAACTAGGCATGTTTTTTACTGTGCAGAGAGTGTTTATGGTTGACTACAGAATAGTGAGTCTTGGCATTGCAGAATGTGGAGTCTACAGTGTTCTGTCTATGACTGACAGAAATCACATTCGTGCAAAATGATTGCAGGGTACCACTGGCTTCCAGCAGCCAGAACGTGGGCTGCTAGCAGCTTCTCTTACGGATATATCAAAGGGAAGAAATGTGTACAGGTAGGGATTGTCTACCCTCCCTGTTCCCAGAAAAACTTAAGCTCTGTCAGAGATTTCTGCTGAAATCTGTACACATTCTGCCTTAATAAAGAGAACTAAGTGTAGGAAGAGCTGTGGTTTGTTTCTGTGACTGCTGAGTCAGGAGGGGGTGGAGATCAGAAATGCAGAGTTGTCATGCTGTTCCCATGGGAAAGCTGTTCACACCTTGGCACAGTAGTTCCTCTTGGTATCTGTCCTTTGGGAGCTCTCTCTATGGTTCAGCAGCCCTACCTGCCTTCCATCAGAAATTAGGGATACTTTCCTATTGTTCCTTGGTTCTGGACTGTAGTCTATAAACCAAATCTTCTGTGCCAGCAAGCAGAACAAGCAAAAAAGCAGTCTCTACTCAGCGCCTCTGGTCCACCTCCTGGTAATGTGGGAGAAGTCATGTGTGGTATGCTTGGGCTACTCCATACTACTGTAACTTCGGTGTTCCGTGGGAGATGGTGGTCCTTTAAAGGGTAGGTCGTGCTTCAGTGTGTCCCATGCTCTGCACCTATAGAGTCCAGCTGCTTGTGGAGGGGACAGTGTTTGCACAGTATGCCTTGCCTCTTTCTATGTAATTAATAAATAAGGCAATTGGTATTCTAGCTGTGCCTCCTGGGTTTCTTTGATGCTGTGTCTTCTGTTCTCTATCCAGCCACTGAAGATTTTCATGAAGCTCAAAGTGCAGGGTCTGGTGCTTTTAAAGCAGGAGGCTTGATGTCATTGCAGGTTAGTAAGGACAGACTCTGTCAGCAAAATCTTGCCAAGATGATTGTTTTTTTTTTGCCAGGAAGGCTCTTTCCTGCCTTTGCCTCTGTCTGAGCAAAAGAAGGCACCAAGCAGCAGATAGACTGGGCTCATACTGCATGGTTTCAATGGCAACTCTTTGTTAATCATGAACTGCATCTCTTGCACTTTTTGGCAATGCTGACTGAAGAGCTTGCAGTAGAGGCTGGGTCAATAGCACTTTTGTGTTGCTACCAAATTTTCTTTAATGTACTTTGTGGTCCCTTGAATTTCACTTAAAACTGCATGCATGCTGTGGTGCTAAACAGTAAAATGCTGAGTCTTGCAGGCTGAAGTATCCCTTGTAAGCTAAAAACCACCCAGTAAACATAAACACAAGCCCAGGTGGATGCAAAGATGAAGCAAAATGTATTTACCAAGGTATTTTTTTTACTTTTATCCCAAAGATTTTAAATGGCAGTGTGGGTGCTAATTGGATAAGGAGGCTGGTTTGTATATTCAAAGTGTAAAAGTTTTTAGTTACTTGCACTCTGAATAAGTTGCCACAGTATCAGAAGTTTGCAGTTCCCTCTCTATCTCTGTGACCATTGAATAATGGAGAGAATGCAGTAGGCAAAACCCATAATTTCGAGGAAATTAATTTCTCTCTGCTCCACCTCTTCCTGTGAGCAAAAGGAGAGAAAAGGCACAATGAAGACATCTGTTCCTTTGAACCCACTCACAGACTTGCTGGGAGAGGAGGAGAACCTATTGGTGTGCTCAAGTGGTTGCTAATCGCTGATTGTTGAGTACTCAGGGGGTGAGCTTTTATCGCGTTGACCTTCTTAGGGGATATTGAAAAGAAGCTGGCACTGACCTCTGCCAGGGTTTAAATCCAGAAGACTCAAAATCCCTTTGTGCCCCTTTCAAAGATGAGGTAAATCTCTATGGTAGCCATGCTCTCCCCTCCGCCTCAGGGTAGGTGCCTCTTCTGTAAGACCCAGATGGTGCACTCTCCTCTTCTGGGTGAGCCCTTCCCTGCCACTATATGACCACGATCTAGGCTGCAGCAAACTGAACAGGAGTCCTGCAGAAAACCCAAAATTACCTCGTGCCCAGGTCTTGGACTGAAAGCATGCCCTACCTCCCATCCTCGTTTTGCTCTTGTTATATGTAGTGCTTAAAATCTTGTGACCGTAAGCACAAGGCTGTGGGGTCCTCCCCATCCCCCTACTCCTCCTGCCTAATCTCATTGTGCTGCTTAGTCACAGTGAAGACCACTCTAATGGGTTTAACTGGCTCCTGGCTGGGTTTGTTGTGCTTTATGTTCAGCCTGGGATGGTTGATGTAAGAGATCAGTTTGCACACGCCTACTGCTTCAGATTCCTTCTGTTGTATCAGCAGGCGCATGCATGAATATAAGTTTTCCCTCTTAAGTGTCATATCTGGAAACAAAACCTGTGTAGTAACCAGCATGTTAAAAGATGCCAATGAGGTGATACATTGATATCAAACTAATAAAATGTGTCTGTCAACCCTTTTATGAGCTCAGCCACAGAATGCAGGGGCAGATGGTACCTTGAGAATTTTCCCAGATCCTTAGAAGTGTCTTTCAGGCAGAAATCGATGGTTGTGCCACCCCCTGGCATGAGTAAGGTTGATGGGGGGGCATTCTTAACTTGCGGTTTTCAAGTTTCCTGCGTATTCTTCCATGACATTCTCCCTTAGCTGGTGGGGAGCTGTCAGAGAAATGTCCATCTGGGAGACAGTATGAAGTCTATAAACCTGGGATGTTTGTTCAGAGTGGTAATGGTTCTGCCTTAACCAAAGGTAACAAGCGGGCAGCTGCTAGAGAAGAAAAAACAGCTTTGTGTGGTGATGTGAAAACTTGTGAACCAGGAGCCTTCTGGAGGGTATTTGCAGAGCTGACTCTGTTGGACAGAAAAAGTCTGTTAGGGGTGGGATGGACACAGGTATTTCTGTATTAGTGAATGGGATGGAAACCCAGACTGTGCTGAACAGAGGCATCCAACATGAGAGAGAAGTTCCAGGGCACTGAGTGCAACGGCTGATGTCTTTTTTGTGAATGCACGCCTAGTGATTATGGCTCAGCACAGCTGAGAGTTGCAGATGCACAGTCCCTGAAAAGATTCTCATACAGCCTCATAGAAACAGTTAGGAATCTCTCTGGCTTTTCAGCTTCTCTGCCAAGGTGCAAGTTCGATGAACCCACACAGTAGAGGAGAAATAGGGACTTAGTGTAGTCACTGAAGCATGATGATGTGATTTAAAGTGATGGCATTCTGCAATTTGTGGTTATAAACCATAGGGACAGACATGTTATGTTATAGAGGTGAGAAAGGAGTACAGAAGCCACCAAACACCTCTCTAAACTATAATGGGTGACATACTATGATGTCACCTCTTGCAGCTGACAGTAAAGGTCAGTGGTAATGGGTAAAGCAATAGGTGAGGGGAGAGGCTGATAAACTGAATTAATCTTATGAGCTAAATATGAGTTTGTTCCAGAATTAATCACTTGAAATGTTAAGCAGTGAAGACTGTTAAAGTTGTTAAATGCAGTGGCCCAGGAGGCACAATTGTCCCACACCTCAGGGACCCTTTGAGTGTAGGATTAAAAAACAAAGGACAAGAAAGAACCTTGTGTTTCTCTACCCAGTGTTTTTATTGCCCTTCTCTCTCTTATGTCATAGAGCATCTTGAGGTGCCGGGAAGAGCTTTTGGAGACAGGTTCACCCTTAGCAAGAGGAATAGGAGGGAAAACCCAGCACTCCTAAATCGCTAAACTCCTGAGAAGGCAACAAGTGCCTCTAAACAACAGAAGACTGCTTGATGTCAGCACAAAAGGGTGTAATATGCGCAAGAGCTCATCAAAGGAGAGGAACACAAAGCCAAGGATGTAATTGATGGGATGCAGCCCTCAAAAATGGCATGTCTGTGGGTGAAGTGAGCAGCTGAGTGGAAGGATGATGCTTCAAGGAAACCTTGTGAGATTGGGAATGGAGTGGCTGTGTCATTAAGTGTATGATAGTACCACAAGCTGATTTGATTATGCCAATGGCTACTCTAGCATTGTGTTTGCATAGTTTCAGTGCAAAGCTATAAGCAGAGACAAGCAGGAAGGAAGAAATAAAGGTCAAAGTAAGTTCTTTTATAGTAAATGCATTAAGTTGGTTACAGGGGTGTGGCAGATCTCAGTAATGGGCTGCCACACATTCCCTAGGCTGGGTTAGTTACAGTTTTAACAGAGATAGAAAATAAAGCAAAGCAAAGAACACTGGTTAGATAAAAAGGGATACTCTGCCTACCCAATGAGCAAGAATTCAGACTGATAGACTTTAATGGTGTGTTTGGGAAAGGTTGGATTATACGCGCTAACATCAATAGCTCTTCTCGTTCTTGGAGCCCATTGCTTACCTGAGGTAAATCTAATACGAAAATGTAAAACTTAGCTAATTTTACTCATCTGTCAGGGCACTAGATAGGAGCAGACCTTTCAGTCTTATTTAGAGGAAGTTACAACACTGCCTAGCAGCAGTGGAGCACTCCAGTACAGTGCACAGCTGAAGCCCTGCCATCTTGATCAGAGAGCAGTGGTATCCACTCAGCAGAAAGCCACTACCTCTCCAAGCTTGGCACTCACCATGACTGATACAGATGCCCAGGCAGAGCTCCAGTAGGAACTCTACCTCTGATACTCCAGTAGGAATACTGATACCGTGGTAGTGAGCACACCTGCAGGGGTGTGCTCAGGTAGAGGGACTGCTCTGTTTAGTGACAGAGCTCCAGGAGACAGGGGAGTAGGTTGAGGCAGGGGCCAAAGAGTGGTGGTGAACAGAGTTAAAGCCAGTTGGTGGTTGGTCACAGGTGGTGTTCCCAAGAGCTCAGTATTGGGGCCAGTACTGTTTAATATTCTTTATCAATGATATGGATGAGGGGATTGAGTGCACCCTCAATAAGTTTGTGGGTGACACCAAGTTGGGTGGGAGTGCCAGATCTGCTTGAAGGTAGGAAGGTTCTACAGAAGGATCTGCACAGGCTGGATTGGTGGGTTGAGGCCAGTTGTATGAGGTTCAACAAGGCTCAGTGCCAGGTCCTGCACTTGGGTCACAACAACCCCATGCAATGCTACAGGCTTGGGGAAGACTGGATGGAAAGCTGCTTGGTGGTAAAGGACCTGGGGGTGTTGGTTGACAGCCAGCTTGTGCCCAGGCAGCCAAGAAGGCCAATTAGCATCCTGACCTGTATCAGAAATAGTGTAGCCAGCAGGGCCAGAGAAATGATTGTCTCCCTGTACTTGGCAATGGTGAGGCCGCACCTCAAATACTGTGTTCGGTTCTGGGCCCCTCACTACAAGACCGACATTGAGGTGCTGGAGCAGGTCCAGAGAAGGGCAGCAAAGCTGGTGAAGGGTCTGGAGCACAGGTCTTATGAGGAGCGGCTGAGGAAACTGGGGTTGTTTAGCCTGGAGTAAAGGAGGCTCAGGGAAGATCTGTCACTCTCTTAAACTCTCTGAAAGGAGGTTGTAGTGAGGTAGCGGGTTGGTCTCTTCTCCCGAACAACAAATGATAAGAGGAAAAGGCCTCAAGTTGCACCAGGAGAAGTTTAGATTGGATATTAGGAAAAATTTCTTCCCTGAAAGGACTGTCAAACATTGGAACAGGCTGCCCAGAGAAGTGGTAGAGTCATGATCCCTGAAGGTATTTCAAAGATTGTGTAGATGTGGTGCT
>JAVHNF010064380.1:37553-49514 GCA_034783455.1 Micropsitta finschii
ACCCCCTCCCCCGTGTACCTTCGGTTGCCGCCAAGGATTCTTGTGGCTGTTACCTCTGAGGTGCTTAGAGACATGGTTTAGTGGTGGACTTGGAAGTGCTAGGTTAACTTCGATGCTAGGTGCCAGGTTGGACTCGATGATCTTAAAGGTCTCTTGCAACCTAAATGATTCTATGAATCTCTGAACATCAGGAATGCAACCTGTACTGAGAGTTTGTCTTGGAACAAGCTAGGCTAGTTCTTTCTTTTCTCTATCAATCCCTAGCCAGTACTGAGTCAGTAGTTAAGATTTATATGCAACACTAGTAAGGATTCCACTGTGTGCTGGGACTTAGAGGACACTTGAAAGGAAAGGTTGGAAAACAGAACCTGTGAAGTATTGTTCTTTGTCCTTTTCTTGAAGTACTAGCCTTGGGCCTGAAATGTCCTGGATAGAAAACATTGCTTCTAGTAATCCGCAATGCTATTGGCTTCATGGAAATGAAATCTCTGTGCCAGTCTGGTCTCTCCTCACCCTGCCTTTCAAGGCAGAGTTTGGTGCTGCTAGTTCCAAGCAGAGTGGTGCTGCTAGGAAGAGCAAACAAAGGGTTGCAATAGTGTCCTGGGAGCCACTGCCTGGCCCTGCTGTAGTCCAGCAGGCTGAAGGCAGGATTCTGAAACCCTTCATTAAGGCTCAATGTGCTCTCACATGTAAATTTTGCTGTTCACACTACCCAGGGTGTGGTGTGCACAGGGACGTGTTAGCACCCTGCTAGCTGTTTGACTAGTCTGTGCAGAAGATGGGTTATTTCTAATTTGGGAGTTGTGTTATGTCCAGAGTTGTTTCTGGAATTGCTTCCCTTTGGTTGGCCTGAGCTGCTCAAGGAAAGCACTACAGCACAGGTAGACTTGGTCGGGGGCCCTGAGAAGTGAACTTGGAAATCTCTTGATTCTGCTTCAAAACAGAATGAAAGAAATGTGCTTTGAATGTCAAATCAGGACATAGATTGTTGCCCATATGTTTCTTGCTGAGCAGAGCCCACCCTTGGGAGCTTGCACCCAGATTTCTGATGGGACTCATGTTAGATGGCTCCTAAGGAACATGAGTAACTGCTGTCCTCCACAAAGCGTAAGGTCCCAGCCAGTGTGCAGGGAATCACAGAGCTATTTGGCCATGCTTTGGATGATGTTGATGCTCTGTGCTGCTGTCAGGCTGCCTGGGATCCAGACAGAGGGAGGCTTTGGGGAGTATCATATCACAGGCCACAAGGAATAATCCCTTTCTGGAGTCCTGGGGCATGCAATTGGAAGAAACCTTAGGGTCTTATATCCTCTCCTGAAACAACTAGACAGCTGGTTTTACAGGTAGGGTGGCAGGCTTAGTAGGCTTCTACTCTGAGGTGGTTGTACCTCTAGTCTGACTGATGTGTAGCTGTCTGTAGAGTCAGATGGCCAGAAAAAGTGTTTTTTCTCTAACAAATCCCCATATCTTCCCTTTTGTCCTGATAGCATTCCTCTATTACAGCTCTTCTTACTTATCTCCCATAAATCAGCTTTAATTTAGTAGTGCAGAAACCAGACAAAGTTTGTCAGTTCTTTCTCCTGGAGCAGGATTTATTAGCCAGCAGTGCTAGAAGAGACGTATGTGCGCTGGTGCATTCCTGTCTTCGCCCCGTTATGCAGTTATGCATACGGGATGCTGTTATGCAGTGGGATTTGTCTGGACTGATTTTTTTTTTTTTTTTTTTCATCGTTAAGCCTAGGCCAGAATATAATCTCTCTCTTCCTTCTAAAGCAGCCATAGGGCAGCCCAAATTGTTGAGATAATGCTGTAGGAAAGAAGCAGCTTAAAATAATGAACTCCTGACTTACGGCATTTGCTACTGCATTTTAAGAGGAATCTCCTCTTTGTGCTGACCTCCAGGGAAAAAATCCCTGATAGGAATGGCAGCGAGTGGAATGGAAAGGGTGATTATGGTAAGAATTCTGATTGTCTTCCATGCTGCAGAAGAATTACAGGCACCAGTAAATTTACCAGGCGGTCACTGAAATGCGAGTATTTCCCATGACCCATAATTACAGCATGGAGCTTGTTGCTCTGTGACACTTGGAGGCCAGAATGCAAACAGGTTTAAAAGGAGTTGTGCAAATTCAGAGAGAATTTTTCTGTTGGTGGCTATTTAGCATTTACAAGTCTGCACTCAGAAACACTCCAGACACTGATGCAGTCTGGGGAAGCTGTATCAGAGGAGGCATTGCTGTAGGCTACTCTGCCATTTTACTTTCCCCTGAAATTTCTACTCCTTGTCACTGTCAGACAGTCTGTGGTAGATGAAATGACCCAAGATGATTTCTCTACTATTGCTGAATGCTGACTGTTGCTTTGTCACTATGTCTCTCCCACCACTGGCATTTTTGCCTTTGCCCAGAGACTTTTCACTCAGGCATCCCAGTTTGGAACCTGCTTGTTGGAACCTGAGGCATCATCTTAATGATCACTGGAGCTCAAAAGTTCCCTTTTCACACAAGTAGGGCAGCTGCAGGAGTGTGGGTGAGAGAGGAAAGGTAGATGCAAATATCATGAGCAATAGGGGTGTTTAAAAATAAATGGCACAGCAGTTCAGTTGTGCAGACAGAGCATCTGTTTTGCTTTTTAGACCTATATGAGCTTCTCTGATGTGCTTGCCATTTGCAGCTTGAAACCTCTTATTCCTCCTTCATTTGCTGAGCCCTTGTCTTTGGCACTATCACTGCAAGAATCTCTAAATATGTTAAAGATAAATGTTAAAGAGATAAACGCATCAGTTTTCTGGCATATTGCACTGCCCTGACTCATAGCAATGGAATATAAAGTAAAGTATCCAACCCCCTATTTGGTCTCTCTTTTTCAAGGGGCCTGGATACGAAACTCAAGAGTTTTGCTGCTGGGAAGGTGATGCTGCTTAGTGTTTGATGTGTGTGTTTGGATGAATGGCTCGTACGCCACAGGTTCTCTCTGGAACCAGCTAGGGATGTGCTCTGTAGCAGACTGTGTGGGGCGCAGACTTTCTTAAGGATTTTAATCCAAATCATGTAATTCATAAAGTTTGCTATGCTGGAACAAATGTTATGATCACACATGAACAGCTTTTTGTGAGCCTGATTGGTTGTTGTCTTCTACCTTCCTTTCCTTCACTTGCTATGCCCTCTGCTAATTAATTTCAAGTTTATCTGATATTTCTTAGTAGACAGAAATATTGTCAGCCATTCATTAGATGCTTTGGATCTCTGTTGAAATGGCTTCTTCCTGGCAGGGGGTTCAGGCTTTGGTGTCCTGAGAAGCTTAAGGGTGAAGATTGATGTCCTGTGTTAGAAATGCTGGTCTGTGACTTATCAGCTGCAGCTGGATACCGCTTGGCCTGGATTAGGCCAAGGCATCCTGACAGTGTTCAGTGATGGCTTTTTCCTCCTACCAAAGACAACACACTAATGTTGCTGGCTTTCTATTCCAGTTTTTTTTCTGATGCATGTGCTTGTCTTTCCCTCAGCCTGTCACCCTGCTCTTGTCACCATAGCACCCACTATGGGGCTTTGGATGATGCTTTCAGATGCACACTGGGTCAGTCTCTGCATCTCCAGCAGCAGGGGAGACAGATGGCTTAGTTGATTTTTTAAGGCCATACATATGTGTTAGGTTACTTTACTGTGTTCCTGTGACTTTAGTGAGCCTGTGTGCTCAGAGATAATACACTAGTCTATGTGCTATAAAAATTTGCAACTTAAAGCTCTTTCATTAGGAAGAGCTCTTGCATTCCTTTAGGACTACTTGAATGTTTCATCTAGTCTTCCTTCTCAAACCATCGGATTAAAATGTGACTCTATTCTCAAAAGCTGTATGCATAGCCTTTCTGGCATATGCAAAAGGGGTGCTATTGGTTTTACCTTAACTTTATTCCCTAGCTAGTTAGAAGCTAATTTCTTTATTCATGTTTATTTATTTGCAATTCCTAGACATGTAACCTTATTGCTTACCCTGTTCTGTAATCAGTTTTTCCTGTCTAATAGGGGAAAAATAAGCACATACTGGAGTTACAAATTGTGAGCATGCTTGTGTATCTCAGCGTTGCCTCTGTAGCTCTTCTGCAGCTTCATGTCTTGTTGAAAGCTCACAGAGTAAATGTTTTATAGGATCCAATCCAGTTCCCACTTAATAGAAGAAATCTTATTGGTTTCAGTGGTGTATGGGTCAGTCTTTTAATCCTATGAAGGAATGTAGCTGTATTCTTGTGTGAATTTTAGCATGACTGTATGCTGAATGCCATAATCACTGCTGCAATATTAGCCTCCGTATTTTCCATCAGGGTGTGAAATCATCTTGATGTTTGGAACTGCTCAGATATTTTTCTAAACCATTGCTTATCTCTGCATGGGAGCACCGTGCTGTAATAGCCTTAGGACTGATTGAATATTGCATGCTACTGTAATATGGGTTCCCCCTTAATCCAGGGGATTCCTATAGTCTTTTTGAAAACTAGGATAGGGAAAGGGAGGAGAATGTGTGCGAAAGATTTTAAAAGGGATTTTTAATGAACCTTTGCAGACAAACAGTTAGGTTTACAGGTCTGTTAGTGTATTTTTTTTTGTATAAACCGACTGATGTCTGATGCCATTCTGTAGATTTCCATCATGTTTTTAATCTTTGTAGCATTACTGAAGCACATCAGAAATCGGCTGCTTTCTCTGCTTCTGCACTGAGCCTGTTGCTTTCATGCAGTGTCAAAATAGTGGCTGCAGATATTCATGTCACATTTTCTGTAAAGAACAATCTTCTTAATAAAACCAAGACCACGCAACTTCCCCTTCCTCTGGATATAGCTTTACTTCTTCTGTCTGTAAAAGCTGGTTAACTTTTAACCTTATTTAGTTTTCCTTGGAACTGACAGCTCCTGCTACAGAAGTGCCATTTCTCTGAAACAACTTTGCAAATAGTTTTCTTTACATGTCAAAGTGGATGCATGTCCCTTCAGGGTGGTAGAGGGCACAAGCTACAGTGTGCTGGCTGCCTTGGTTTAGTTCCTGTTTCAGAGGGATTTTTTTTCTGTCCTGTTGCATTTCTGCTGACCGCTTGTCAACCTTTTTGTATCATTTTGCATGGCAGTGGGGCAGCCAAATGCCACCAAGTCAGAGTGTCAAACAGGTAGTAAGGATCAGCTGCAGTGCTGAATTGGTCAGCTGAATGTCTGGTACCCTGAAGTCTTAGTGACCTTGTGCAGTACTATAGCAATGTTTTTTCAGAAAGGGACCTACCTTTGACTTTTTCCTGTGGTGAAACAGAGCCCCTTTAATGGGCTCATTGCAATATGCTGGTAGCATCAGGATAACAAGATGTGTCATTAATGTCTTCCCAGGTCTTTGCTGGCAGATGAAAGCACACCTTCCTTAAGCAATGCCTGCATTTTCTGGCTTTTATTGCTCCGAGTGACCTACCTACCCAGCAATGGTAATGAGCTGTAGAGCCCTGCCATCCATCCCATGGATGTGGAAATAACAGCTTCCAGGCCAGCTTGGGGAGAATTGTCTTGGCACAAGGAGTGCAGAAGTGCTTAACTCACATTTGGT
Source organism: Micropsitta finschii (assembly GCA_034783455.1). Taxonomy (NCBI): domain Eukaryota; kingdom Metazoa; phylum Chordata; class Aves; order Psittaciformes; family Psittacidae; genus Micropsitta; species Micropsitta finschii. Next base: position 43,130 of record JAVHNF010064380.1, read on the forward strand.
GCCAGATGTCTGCTTATTTCTGGCTACTGGAGCAATGCCAGCTCTGGGGTGGGTGTGGAAAAAGGGATCTGAGGAGTTGAAAGCAGGATGGGGAGAGGGGTCACTGACTTTTCCTCAGTACCTTACAGGATCTTCTCACAGCAGAAGACTTAAGCAGCTGAGTGTCCTGCTGTAACACCCATGGGCAGCCCTGCGATCTGTCCACAGACTCACTCCTAACTACTTTTCCTTTTTAGCATCCACATGAAATATATGGGGTCTGGCCTCACACGTGCTCAGCATGAAGAGAGCTAGAAACATGCCTCTGAGCATGGGAAACACACTCCTCCTGGGAAGTCTGGTCAGGAGTACAGTTGGAGTAAGTCAGATATGGATCACAGGATCAGGATAATGATTAGTCCTGCCCTTCACTCTAGTTGTAATTAGCTGTGGTGATGTCACTTTCTGCTCTGACTTCTCGCTGGCATTAATTACAGAGCTGCAAATTTCCTGCCTTTCTCTTTTCATCGCTTTCTGGGAAACTCAGTTTACACCCTCTGTTTAATGTCTGCCAGTAGACTTCCTCATCACGTTCTACATGGCATAACTTCGCACTTGTAGCACCGCCTGGAAAAAGGCTTGATTGGGGTGCTTGCTCAGGTGCCTTTCTGAATGTGAATGTTTCCGGGTTAGGAATGCTCCCTCTGCTTCTCTTGAGCTTGTGTCCTTCCATCCCATTTCGTTTTGGATTCAGTCCTGAGAAGCAAGAGATGTTTAAAACCCAATGTTACCCCTCCTATTACAGGAATTCTGTCCCCTCTAGGAAATGCAATTTTTCTAGTTAAGCTAAGCTACAGCCTTAATGCTAGTAACTGAGGAGCTGCTAGATGAGCCTGTTTCTGTTGGAGGTATTCCCTCTACTGGTGGGATAGGGTTCGGGAAGTCTGAACTGGAGCAGTTCTGCATAGCTTGAGTGGCCTGGGATCTGTCCTAGCCCTGCAAGGACCATACAGCCCTCTGGTTGGACTGTACTGCTGATGGAATCTGCCTGTGCAGCTTAAACCTTGCTTCAGGGGCTGTAGCTTGAACCCGAATAGGAGTGGCTTATAGGACATTTTTTGTGAACCCTCATAAGCTCTGTGCAGCCTCTAAATCATTGGGGTCAAATGGGAAGGGTAAGAGTACTGCTAGAAGGATGCGAGAAGGAGATAACAGTGATTGGGCTAGGAGTTATCAGAGGAGAGATGGACTTGGTTTGTTGAGGGCAAGTGAGATCCTGGGAGCCAGCAATGTCAGCATGAGCTGTCTGGATTTATAGCCAGTTTATTGTGGGCAGTCCTGTTTAAGCGCTGAGGCTCCAGTTTGGCACCCTGAGCCAGACTGGTACTGAGAGAAGGAAAGGAGCCTGTCTCCTCTGTTGGGGTGTTCCTTTTAGATGTGGGTATGCAGGACTGCTGGCATCCCTGAACAGACTACCCTAGGCAGCTTCTGTGCTATACATAGAAGCTGACTTGGGATGTGAGCAACCCAGAATCTGCACCAATACTCCTCCATTTAGAGAAGATCATAAAGACATGGTTCGGATCCTGTTCTGAGGAAACTAAATCCAGAGCATCTGTAGTGGCATTTGAATGGTTTATTTTGGTATTGCTGGATGATATTTGCCCCTGATCTTCATACTTGTTTTGCAGCCATTTGTTTTCCTGAATGTCTTCTCAGCCTTATTCTCATTTTTCTCTGTACAGACCTCAGCAAGGTGGCCTTGTGGCTCCTTCAGTCAAGCATCCCCCAGTCAATCCTCCTTTTGTTTTGGATGTCTCTCCCCTTTCAAGTGGGGTGCGTCTATCACAATGGATCCGTCAGTAACATGAGGGGGAACATATCCCATAATCAGGAACGTTCTGTCTAGAGAGAAGTGTTTATTATACACAACTTGTTAGGGACTGTCAATCAACCAGGTTCCCTTTGTTACTCCATAATGCATCATTAATGATGGTTGCTGCTGTGCATTTAATTTCGTTGTACACAGGGGCCTTGTCTCTGTCTCCCCATCCCCTTCTCCCTCTTTGTAATCACCAGCACAGAAGAAATTAATAAATTGATCCAGGGAAGGAGAGCTACAGGCTTGCTAAAGGCTATGTTTGGTGTCCTTGCTCATCTCTAGGATGTCAGTAGAGCTATTTTGGGGTTACTACTTGCTCTGCATCCAGAGGAAGGGGATTGGTATTTGCCCCCACACAAACATGAGTATGGATAACTGGACTAGTAAAGAAAGGGCAGAGGTATCTCATGAAACATCTGTTAAGTGCCAGGAATGCATACACTGCATCCTTTTCAGCTCTTCATTTCTGGCCCTTCCCCTCTGGATCTTTGAGCCCTGAGAACATGATGAGCCCTGAGAACTTTGCTGGTTGTCATTTTCCTCATTCAGCTCAGCTCAATTGAAGAATATTCAACTCCTCCAGGGCTTCTGAAAAGTGTCTGGGAGAAACAAGCTTACTGGAGGCTATAAAATAGTCAGTGCCTCCCATGGAATTTTGTAGGAAACCACAAACAGTTAAGAAAACCCAACTCTGCAAATCCCAGTTAAGACTGATAAGAGGAAAGGCTAGTTGTAGTGTATTTATTAAATAAACCTAACTATATGGTTTGGGGTTGGCCTATTGGAATCCCTGAAGCTGATTTTCCTCTACTGTCAAGTTTGCAGCCTTCATCACCAACTGAAATTTAGCATGCCATTAATGGCTAGGATAATTCTGCCCTCTGGCTGGAGTCTGCTAATTGCTTTTGTCTGGTCTCCCTGTCTCATTTCTTTCTGTTTGAGTATCTCTAGGGCTTCTTTTGAGCAGAGAGGGCCAAACCCTGGTGTGAGCTGTGGATACCAAACTCTGTTTTTGTCACACATTCCAGGATTAGAAATTACTGTGATTGCCTGGTCTTTTCCTGTTCTGTGGAAAAATCCAATCCTGTTTTGTGGTCCTGAACCAGCTTCCTGGTGTCTGTCTCAGTACCAGATCTTGCTAAGTCCTTTTGTAGTGCTGCCTGCTCATATGTTGCTCAGGTGCACAAGACAGTGACAAGTTTGTACATGTGGGAACAGTGGTTTGTGTGGTCATCCAGTGTGAAAGCAAGGAGTGACTTGCACTGAGGGTAAGACACTCTCACGAATATTTCTGTTCCATTCCCCTTGTTTTCTTGAAAGGAAGTCCCCTCCTTGTCCTGATACTTGTTCCACAGAAAGACCTGTAGTTACTTCCCATCAGTCCTGAAGACACTACATAGCAATTGGAGGAGAAGGAAATTTGGTTAACTTCAGATGGACTTCTTTAATTGTTTCTCCCCACATCCTTGGCTCCAGGCCATAGTCTTTTGGGATTTCCCCCTGGCAAACAGCTTTGGCAGAGTGCTCCAGGCTGGGTTCCAGCTTGTTCGCCTTTGTCCTGTATATGTTGGGGCAGCCAAGCCTGATTGTGGGTTCCTGGTGTTGCTGGATGGGATCCCATTCCTGTCCATCTGTATGGACACGACCTCTCCCTTGTGCAAAAGGGAGGGAAGGCGAAGCTACACAACTGTCCTCCACTGGTTTACAAGAGAAAAAAAGCTTCCCTCTCTGCTCATGGCCAGCAGTTTGGCCTTTCAGTCAAGAGAGTATCCTGTTCTGGAAGGCAAAGGCCAACAGTGGAGCTGTTTCAAACACCTGGTAAGCAGAGCTGTTGCAAAAACCTTTGATCATTTTCCATCTGAAGGGAGTAACTCACAAAACCGCTTTGCCTCAATTTTCCATTGTACAGGAAGAATAACAAGTTTTGACATTTCTTTTCTGGAATAAAAAACTGGAGGTTTTTTACAATGTTTTGCATATTTTCTATTTGCTGTTCCTGTACCCAACTATCTGAAATAGTTTTAGATTCTTCCTCTTGTGAATAATTTCAGTAGTTTTATGTCCTTTGTTTCAACTGAAAAGGAAGTCAAATTTTGGAATGTTTCAGTCATGGACATAATGCATTTCTGACTTCTGTACTGCTCTGTGGATTTGTTTGATATTTTACAAACACAGAATATAGCACAGAGGACAAGTCCTCCACAGAGGAGGACCCTTTGTTTCCAGTTTTTTGTAGAACCCACCCTTTCACTGGAGTCACATTTCTGCAATCACTTTCTTACTCTGTTACATTCTCCCTCCACTCAGCATTAATTCTGGGGCTTCCAGTAGCCCGCCAATGGAGCAAATGGCTTTTTGGTGCTGGGCTCTGAACCCATTTTCCCCGGATAAGAACGTGCCAATTGGATTAAAGGACTCACTGTGCATTCACCATGGTGCTGGGGGGTGTAAAGTGCCTCTCAGTGTGATAACTTGTACAGTTTATACAGTTTGGCAGAGATCCTAAATGCACATCACTGGGAGGAAAGTATGAAGATGTAGTGACCAGTCTTTCCTAAAAAGAAAAGAAATTTTTAGCTTAAAATTTTGCTGTAACTCCTTGGTTTCTTTTGGTTTCTGTAGGCTAAATTCAGCCTTTGGTTTTCAATAAGCATATGTAGTAAAAAGGATTTACCAATTTACCTGCTAATACTTTCTTCTCTTTTAGTAGAAGGTTCTTCAGAGAAGACCATGTGATGTGATAAACTGGTGCTGAATTTCATCTACAAGACAAACTGCATGAGAAGCTTAACTGTCTAGGTCTTTTGATGGTAGCAGACTGAGCAAAAAGTTTTGCATGAGAATAAAACTCTCAACTTTATATTCTGAGTTTTTGCTGTGTTTTGTTCCTTTGCATCCAGTGAGTTTTCAGTCTTAATTTATCTTGAGGATGGAGCTGTAAACCTTGATACTTCCCTGTCATTCAGGACTACTGTAGAGCAAGTAATAAATTATGGAGTCTTAAATCACTGCTTGGAGCTGTAACATCAGATCATCATCCCCTTTAAATGTCTCTGGCACAGGCTCAGTCTCTCCGATTTTCATGTCTCACCAGTTGCTATTTTTACATGTTTTGTATGGGAGAAACTGCACCAAATAAAGCTATTCATTGTAGTAAGTGCTTGTGGACTTTAAAATGGCTCCCACTCTGTTGTGTGCCTTATAACCTGAATTCCCAGATCAGCTTTTTCCCCATACCAGGAAATGCTTCCTACCTTTGAAACTCCTCTCAAGAGATGAAAGATTAGCTTGGTGCTGTCAGGAGCTGTGATTTTAGGCAATTAGAAATAGATCAGCTGACACCTGGTAGTTTTGCAAATACCTTGCTTTCCTGCAACTGCTTCATTTCTAGCTGGTTTTGATGATTACATGCAGGGTAACTCTCCTTCATTACCCACATGCACTCTTTGTTTCCAGCTGCAATTTTCTGACTGCTTTTTCACTGTTCATCTATTCTGGAACAGGAGAAATGTTTTTGATGTGACCTTGTGATGTAAAATTCTTCATTCAGCTTGGCTGGATTTCTTTACTCAATCACCTATACTATAGACAGTGATTACTAAGGAGAGCTTAAACTCTCCTGCAGTGATTTACCATTCTTAATAAGGGATTCTGGTAGCATCATAGTACAGAAATAATCAAGCCCTACTAACTACAGTTTGTAGTGGCTGAAACAGCAAAATATGGAAGGAGCCAATGTAGGCTGAAACCCAATGTACTGATGGAAGAGTGGAGTCAAAGGACGATTCAATGGCCAAAGTACTGTTTGGGGATTTGGAAGACCTGAACTGAGGTCTTGCCTTCTCCACATAAACCCTGCCTAGAAAAGAGCAACCTTGTCCAATCCATAAGAAACTCCAGCTGTTTTTTGCTAAAAGCTATTAAGATCATTAATTTTGCATTTCAAGTGAAGCCAATAATCAGCATAAAAAAAAACCAAGACAGTGAAAAGATGAGAATTATTCCTGCTCGTACCTATTTGCAGGCTAGAAATATCAAGTAGCTGTTGATATCCTTGCTGTTCCTCTGGCAATGGTTCCTCTGGCTATGGTCCCTAGCCACCCCCATCTGACTGAATGCAGAGTCCAAGATTTGCATTGCCAAAGCATCTATGAAAGAAGTGGCAGCCTTGGGTAAAAGGGAAAAAGGGAGGGGTAAAGAGGAATAAAAAGGTGATGTGATTACATTTAGACATCTGCAGCTCTGCAATGCTCAGAATAAAATCTCCATTTTACCAAGAACCCTTTTCATAGAATCATAGAACAGTTAGAGATGGAAAGGACCTTAAGATCATCTAGTTCCAACCCCCATGCCATGGGCAGGGACACCTCCCACTAAACCATGCCACCCAAGGCTCTGTCCAAACTGGCCTTGAACACCACCAGGGATGGAGCATTCACAACTTCCCTGGACAACGCATTCCAGTGCCTCACCACCCTAACAGTAAAGAATTTCTTCCTTATATCCAATCTAAACTTCCCCTGT
>JAVHNF010064380.1:54466-67803 GCA_034783455.1 Micropsitta finschii
GGTTTTTTTTTTTAATTTTGGTTTTGTTTGGTTTTGTTTTTTTTTTTTTCCTTAATGCTCCCCCATGTCTGGGTAGATTACTACCTTGAAACAGCTCCAAAAGCCCAGTCCTGCTTTTCAAATATATAGCATGGATATATGTGCATTGCTAGATGACCCTCTTTGCATTTAATTTTGAATTCTTCTAGATTACTTTTGTTGTATTCACTCTGTTCTAAGGATGAAAATAAATAAGGGAAACTGATTGGTTATCTGTTGATTTCACCTTCGCTTTTAGTCCTAATCACCAGAGACTCTGCCCTTAAACTGAAGTACCTGCTTCTATCTAATGTAGACAGGCTCCTTTACCTGTGTGCAGGTGTGTGCTTTCTGTGAGTTTGCTTGCTTTTCAATGAAGAAATAGAATGTCTCAATTTTGAACTAAATTTGACTGCAGTGATTCATTTAGAGCACTGCTCTTTTCATAGCTTATTAAAATACATTAGCAATAAATTCTTAACAGTGCTTCTATAAACAGCAATTGTTCTGCTTTGAAGCTGTGATGCCTGCTCAGTTCTGCTCCTTGTAAAGTGGCGTAAATACTCGAAGAAGAATGACACAAAAAGAGCCCTGTACAGATGGCTTGGATAAATGCTGGCCTTTCCCTTCAGTCATCCTAAGCTGGAAATCTGGCATTAAATAGGATTTGTAGACAGGTTTGGTGTCTATTTTCTGGCTTATGCCCTCCTAAACTTGCATTTTGCTCCCACCCTATATGTTGTATATTATCAGAGACTTCTGACCTACACTAGATGAAAATTATGTACCAAATCTGGTTTAGTAGAAGGTAGTGTGTTACTGGAGGTTTCTTTCCTCTCAGAAATAATTTTATCAGAACTGGCTTCCTTTTCACTGTAAACCCAAGCAGGTAGTGGGGAAAGGTATTTGTATGTCCTCATGTAGCTTCTTCCCTTGCCCATACTGCAGTGTGAAAACTATTGCCTTTTGTTTTGAGCCGTTCTTTTTCTCTGCTCAGAAATCCCATCTGCCTGCCGAGCTCTGCAGCCCAGACACACTGGTGCGTTCGTGCCATCTGCTGTCAGAAGAAATACTTGCACGTACTAGTTTTGCTGGAGTTTCTCTAAGCTGTGCGGATATCATGGACAGAAAGACAATGAGCATGCCCATAGCAACGGGGATTATTTCCCGTCTTCTTCTCAAGGTGGCTGTGTAACTGGCAGTAATGTTTGAAATATGTTTTAAGCTCAATATTATGATCTAAAGAGCCAGCAGTAAAGTAGACTTGGGAAATTAAAGAGATGTTTGTGGTACCATCATGATTTCTGGGAAGGGGTAAAAAGGTTCTTTTTCCTCAAACCCAAAGCTCTGTGAAATATGTCTGAGAACATGTGGAATATGATGTCTGAGCTTAGCTCAGAAGTGCCTCAAACCCCATTCAGTATGACACTGTCCATCCCTGCTGGGGAAGGAGATCTAAGAGGTCTTTTTGCCTGATGGCAGCACTCCTCAAGAGGTCAAGCAGACCTGCATGTATGCGGGTAGACGAATTTGCTGGTGCCTCAAGTCTGGGCCCTTCCAGTCTGGTGTGGTGGGTCTACATAAGCACAAGTAGAACAACCCCAGCCAGAAAGGCAGTGCAGCTCAGATATGACTTGTGCTTTGTTGCTGATTGGCTTCAGCTACAAATCAGTATTTCTCTTCACTTCCAATCCTTTCCCCAGCTGCAGCTAGGTCAGTAGGATTGTGCTCAGGTGTCTTCTAGGCATTATCGGTACATCACCTTTGACTTCAGGGATGAATATCCTTGTTAAAGGGCCAGCTCGTGCTTTCATATTCCCATTTCTAACTTGTGCAATTCATTCTACAGACTGTGTTATCAAATTTAGGAGGTCTGTAATCTTCGTTCAGCTGTAGTCATGACGTAGGGGCCAGCTGTCAGTGGGAAACTAGTGGTTACAGTGTTAGTTGTTGCTTTCTGTGTAGCTGGGCTGTATTCAGACAATATCCATTCCTGTGTGCTGGGAAGTGTTTTCATGCAACGCATAGCAAGCCTGGCAGGAGCTGAGCATCCACAGAGGAATTTTACAAAGTGTTTTCACAGGAACATCTATAAAATATAGGTGAGATTTCTAATTACTGAATTCATTTAAAGGGTCTGTATTCTCCATGTACCTGTGTCTTCCATACCTAACTTCTGTATCAGCACTTGTGAACAAAGCTTTTTAGTGTTTTTCATTATTGATACAGACATATTAGGGAATTTGTATAATTAAAATCCAAGACTATGCACTGCATAAGACAGTAAGAGTGAAACTTCAAATGCAACAGGTCTGCTAGGACAAAATCTGCCAATATACTGTAGTTTTCCTTAAGGCTTATGGAGTGATGTGAGGTTTTCTATTAAATAAAGCAGAGTGTAAACAGGGTATTTCTTATTAATGCGTTTTCAGAGGAAAGCTAACTCAGCCAACTGAACTTACCATGTTACTGGGTTTGAGTTTTCGGAGATAGCTGCCTTTGCTCTATCCTCCTTACAAAAATACCTGGAGATAATGAAACTTGAAGGTATTGCTGTGGTTTCATGACATGTCTCTTACTTTGTGGATGTTTGGGTTGGGAACACTGCCTCCCGAAACTTGGGGGAGTTGGTGAACATGAACCTACTCGCCTGAGCTTTTCAGAGTCACCAGGACAAAGCAGCCCCTGACAGGAGATGAGATTGTCATCAGCTTTCCATTACAAGATGACTTTGAGATACTACTCCACAAAGTCTTTTGCATTAGTTTCTGAGTTCTCTGGACACAAATCTTGCTTATGTCCATATTCCACTAGATTTTTAGAGGAGGAAAGACTTTTGGACTAGGGTGTTGGAGAGAATGGCTTCCTGGAACATACTTTGTGAATTTCGTATTTGGTCAGCAACAGTTTTGCTTTCCGTTCTTTACCTCACAATGTAACTGCCATCCAGATGAGCTGAGAGATCACCAGGTCTGCTCTAAGTAAATGTGTATGACGCTCTTTTTCATGCCAGATAGCACTAAAAGGCNNNGCACCGTGACAGATGTGCGGCTAGTCTCCTGGAATTTCTTTGGAATGAGCAAAGCAAGCAAAATGGGATGAAAGTCCTGTGCAAAGGAGTGCTTCATGACTGAACAGTTACTGCCATTTCAAGCCTTGTTCCTGGTAACGCAGAACTGCTTCAAAAATACAGCCCTCATCTCACTGCAGATGCTTACAGGGCATCAGCTAGCTGCGTGCACTGCCATCCCCTGTCTGAGAGCTCCACCAGCTTCTCCTTCCACACCAGCCAATTCACACCTTACACAGGAAGGAGGGCAGTTGCAATACCTGTATCTTGCACAGCCATGTAGCTACATACTTACTGTCATTTTCTTAAGGTGGCAGCATTTCATCTTTGGAGTCCTGTGCCAGAGTGACAGTGGCATTTTGATGCATGTCTTCATGCAAGGTGGCCTAGGTTCTACTGTGCTGTAGCAGTGGCTGCTTTTCCTTTTCTTTTTTATGATATTCATTCCAGCCTGCGTGCTTCCTGGCCACTGCCTGTGGTGCAGGGATAAGAGATTCTTGACAGCTGCTGGGGCCGTGGGCTTGGCACTTGATGGAGATCAAATCAGCACAGTGCTTCCTGCTATGCTATTTAACAGATGACAGTGCCCAGCTGCACATAAATGACTATAAAATCCGAGAAATTAGGGACTGACAGTCCCTGTTAGAAACTTATGCTGGCTTTTGCACGCTGTCAATACGATCTCTGCAAAATGAAGCAGGACAGTTGGACCAATGGAACATGGACAGACAGGTTTGGAGGGCTTAGGTTTTCCTCTGTCTTCTGTGGAAAGGGAAAAGGAAATTTCTGCCAAGTGTTCCTATTCCCTTCAGAGGAGCTGCTCTGTTTTCTGCTAGCAGAAAACCTGGCCTGTAACTTCTTTCCCTTGTGATGTGAATGGAGAATTCTGCATGATTGTCAAAGCCAACCAGCACTGATGTTGAACATGGGGTCTTAACAAATCTATTTCATAAAGCTCCGCATGACTTTGGCAATGTTCTTGGTGGTGGGTGGGAAACTGGTTAGTACTACAGGAAAGCTTGCTTTTAGCTTAATGATCTAAGACACAGCTGTATTGTTTGAGCCTCTTTGATTTCAGCACTTCTGACCAAGTACCTGCCTTATCTTTCTAGTCCAATCTAAGCTCATCTACATGAGAGAAAAATTATATTGTGGTTCTGCCATTGGTTGTCTCAGCCATATTTATACTGTCTTGGATTTCCCAAGTGTCTGGATATAGGATCTGTCAAAGGGGCGAGGTCAGGGCTGTATGGATGGGGTCCAGTGAATTCTGGGGGCTGGAGAGAGGATTTGTATCATGTTGTCTTCTCCACCATATGCTTCAGAAAGGCTTCTGAAGATACCTTCTTTCCTTCTGCACTCAGAGAACCAATTTCCCATGTGTCCAGTGCTCTTCTGGAGCTTGGCTGGTTTCCTGGAATCACCTTTCATTCCCTTTTTCTGGCCTATCCCATGGCATGAAGCTAGATTTAGTCATTGGTAGATGACTAAAGAGGATGAAAGTGATTGAGGGGGATGCCATTCTGATCATGTCATTGACTGCAGGACCCAAGTTTGACAGTTTCTAAGAACGTTAGAGTGAATTACAGCTGTGGTTATCCATCAACCCTGTGATGGCTGGTAGTTGCCATGTGTACTACACATGTAAGATTCAGCTTTACTGGATGATTTAATGAAGAATTTGAGTCAAGGACAAATCTCCTGCTGCTTGGCAGCAAGGTAGTGCTGTTGTTACAGAATAGGCAGGCACTGAGGATAGTGTCGGTTCAGGCCCAGTTCATAAGGAACAGTGCTGTGATTTGCTCTGGTTGTGACTTATTTTTGTAGAAAACAGCTGGGAACAGAAAACAAGCTGGTAGTTAAGCAGCTGGGGAGAGAATTTCCAGTATGTTAGATAACTGTAAGCAGGAGGTTTGGCAGGACACCTCAAAATGTATTTACAGTGGATGCTCTTGTGTTACTTAAGAGGATGTGAGGGTGTGGTGGCATTCCTCTGGGTGCAGCCCTCTGACTGGCACCTGAGCATAATGGTGTAGGAACCTGGGCCTTTCAGGACAGGCAAGCAGATACCAGCACATAACTGAAAACAGAAAATCATCACAGTGAAACCCAAAGTGCTTTTGTAACCTTGGAGTCAAGTTCTGACCAACGTATACATGTGGTCCTCTGGCTGACTTGGGGCAAGGAGAGGAACATGTTCCCTGGTCTAGAAGGGAACGGCTTTGCTCATCACTGGAGAGCTGCCACGTGTCTTCTGTGGGAGGCACCTGGCGCTGACTAGTCAGGTTGCAATGAGAGGTTGAGGAAGGCTGGGGACTTTTTTCTTCTGTATAGCCTCCAAAATCTTCTCCTGTCCTACTTCCACTGTTCTTTTCCAATGTCATCAGTGCCCTTTGTAAAATGGCATTGGTTTGTTTGAAGAGAATATCCTGAAGGTGAAATTAAATTCTGGGGAGGAGGACTCCATTACATTGAGCAAACTAGCAGTGGAGTGGGGCTAATTTAGCAGACATCCACACAGAAGTCACCTTTTTATGTGATAAGCAGTGTTCACCACCACATTTCACACTAAACATAACAATAACAGGGCCCCCGCAAGTGCTGAGGAGGACACTTGGGTGTCCGAAGTTTAAATAAGTTGTCCTTTTCAATGTGGAAGAAAGATGATTGGGTAAGCCTTGTAAAATCTTGAGTGATCTGTGGAAGATGCCATGGTTAGGTGAGTTTCCTCGTTTCCTAGTAAGCCAGGAAAAGGAAATCCATTTTGACAAAACATGTTCTGTGTGAAACAAAGTGCTGCAAGGCACTGACTATGCCAAAAATTTAAATGATTTAGAAAGCAGTGAGAGACATTCCTAGCAGATAAGTCCATCAGTGCTGTTAAAGACAAAGCTGCAAATACTGCCTCTTGGTTTGGAAAATCACAAAGGCAGAGGCTGCTTGAAGGTTGCAAAGGGAAAGTTACTGTGCTGTACTTTTCTTCCTCTTACGCTCTTCCCCTGAAATCAGTTGCCTGAGACAGGATGCTAGGGTAGATGAACATGTTATGTACCTCACTGAGGTTGTTACACTCTTGTAAAAAGCGTAACAAGAGCATAATAGTGAAAGGACTAGGAAAACAAGGGCAGAATGGCCTCTCCTCCAAGAACCTACATATTTGCACTCAAGAAGCTCAATCTGGTTTGTGTCCACTGTTGTTACCTTTTAAGCAGGTCCAAAAGAGGAGTCGTGGTGAGTCTCCATCAGTGTAACATCTTTCTGAAAGCTTAGCAGTGCTCTGGGTGTGAGCAGAAATGGCCCATCTAGACCCTGTATAGCCATTGCCAAATGTGTACTCTCAGTGCCCGAGGGTGGAACTGATAAAGCGATCTGTCCCCTAGCAGATTTTATTTCTGGGATTGCAGTTCCAGGATAAATGGCATCTCGTGCCATTTCCAGAGGGAATTTTATTTTACACACATACATATGGACACCATATGGGCACAGTGTACAGTGTTAAGCAAGGTGTAGCAGCAAGCTGTTCTTACAAGTTCCCTTTTTGTGCCCTTTTCATTTTGTCCTGCTCATCAGCTGCTCTCAGACCTTATCACCTATATTGTTCAGACCCTAAAGCATCACTTTGACTTGCACTTTGTATTCTCTGTAAGCTTTCAGGCACTCTTATCTTAGGTTGGCTAATATGAATCTGGAGTAAGTCCATTGGATAAGCAGACTGGCAGGTTGGAAATTTCAGCATCAGTTTGGAGGGTGACTCTTAAACTCCCCACTATGCAAAGCAGAAGTGCACAGTGGTGCAGAGACTCCCTCTGAAACGGCTGGTTCCAGCTCTGAAAGGAGTCTAGCCCTGCTATTGTGGTCTCCAAGACCTGGGTATTTTAGCCAGTACAGCAACACCACTGCTGGTTTTGGTGCCACGGTGCGGTTTAGGTGTTTGTGAGTTTGTGACAGCACTGCCCTTTGCTATACAGGCACACCCTTTGAATCTGGGCTTGTTCTTTGGTTTTTATTGCCTTTTTCCCCTTGCACCATGAAACACTCCTCTCCATTGGCACAGAGGATTAAAGCTAGCTGGGTGGTTAATACCAGGGCACACGAGAACTGGAAAAAATCTGGGACACTACTTTTAAGATTGTATTTAAAAAAGACTTTGGAGAAAGATGATTTCTTTTACAAGGGGGTGCTGGTTCCCTGCAGTGTGTTCTGTCACCATGTCACAAGATTTCTAAAAGGAGCAGAATCAGTAGGACACTGGTGTATCAGTCTGCAAAGAGCAGCTTCCTTCCCTCGCTTTCCATACTTAACTAAACTGGCATCACACGGTTCAGTCTCCCCACTCCCCTCCCACCCCCCCTGCCTGCTTCCGCCAACAGTCCTCTCAAAATGTGCTTGGTAACTAAAGACTCTCCTAAAGAGCTGACTCTTTCAGTTTTTCAGTGCAACAAAAACTTGTGCTGCTCATAAATAGATTTGCAATTACCAAGGGAAACAGAAGAATAAGTGCAACCCAGCTGCATCAGAGCTGGCCTCCCATTCTGTCTTAAAGAAGCCCATGAAATTCAACACACACCACTCAAGCATAGGTGGGAGACCTCTGCAGGGATCTTTCCTTTGAACAACGTTCCTCTTCTGCAGGATCTGCTGTTTGCAGAATTGTTAAAGAACCACAGAGTACCTGGCTAGTGTCTTTATGAAAAATGATGAAAGCTTTTTGTTTGGTTTTTTTTTTTTACTAACCTGGGGTTTTCTGTATTTTTATAACAGTCAAGGGTAACAGTTGCCTGGCCAAAGCAGAGGATCCTGAGATTTATCATGAGCTTACAAATTAGTTCTCTGCTAGTAACATCTGATGTGTTGTCAATGCCATCTGAGCAATTCCAAGCACTTGCTGAGCTTTTGAGGAGGTCAAACTTCCTTATCTTTTGGGGCTTACAAGGGGTAATGGTTTTATACAGATGAAAAAAAGGCATTGGCCAAGGTTATGCATCAAACTGGGTAGATCTGGAGGGAAAAAATAAAGATCTCTGACTATATCAGGTTATGTGGAAGGATTACGCAGTAGAAAGGAGGGAGGCAGTGCTATATGTGGGTGATTCCTAGCCTTCCCTATAGAAGAGATCACCTGTGTAAGGAAGATCCCTTTTATGTCTTCTCCCTAGGTGGCCGGGGGGCACGAGATGGGCATACACCCAGCATAGCGGTTTTTGGCCACCCTGGTGAGAGGAATAGGCACTACCCCAGCGTTCAATAACAGGTGTGTCAGCATCCTGCAAACCTGGGGGGCTCAGCTCAGTTCCTGGACTCAGGCTCTGCGTCCCCACAAAGTGGTTGGTTTCACAGTGACACATTTCTGCATATTCCAGAAAACATGCCTGGAGCTGGGGCATGCAGTGTCACATGGCAAGCTTCTCTACAGGGGCTCTGTGCTGCTGCTTGCTGGAAGTGCTGAAACAGGGAGGACAACTCTCATCTGTTAAAAGCAATTCCCAGTATTTCTGGTCTCCTCAGAGATGTGATTGCTTCCTGGAACCCCTCTGGAGAGCTTCCCTGTGTGGGAGTTGCCTTGGCCCAGGTCCTTGGATGGATCTGTGGAAGAATTCAAACATACAGCCCTATTGATGTCAGTGGGGACTTTATGATCTCTTTTATGAGGGGTGTGTACCTGTGTTTCTTCCTAGGTGCTGGGGATGCAATACCAGAGGCATGATGCTCACTTTCTTTCAGTACGATTACTAAAAAATGTTGCTTAAGACAGTAATCAGGTCTGTGCAAGACTGGCTGCAAGTAATAGGAGACTTCTGCTAGGCCACAAGCTAGTGGTTTGGAGAGGGCATACTTTAAATGTAAGGTCAGCCTATGTTCAGTGCCAGAAACCGCATCATTGTTATTGATGGAGGAAATGAACATCGAAATCTCTTGTTTTGTGGAGATTAAGTTACCTGCAGAGCAAGAAGGGACGGGGGGAAGAAGACATCAGTGAGAATGCAGCTCAGATGTTGTATTTTTCTAGCGAAAATCTCAATTTTAATTCTGTAGGCTTTCTACTGGTGTGCGGGGGAGAGAAAGGAGCCGGGAGAAGGACACTTCTAATTTTGTCCAGTTCTTCTTTCCCTCCCTTCTGTCCATGTCCATGTGTTGAAGTGTGTAAAGCATCCAAGTGTCCCAGTTATTCTCATTCTTCACAGAGAGCACTCTGGCCCTACGCTGAACTCATGGTGTTTTGGGTCTTTCCACAGGGTTGAAGAGACTACTCTGGCATCTTCTGAACTCCAGTGTGGGGCTGAAGGGCACTTATTCTGCATGTTTATTCTATGCTGCAGCTATTTTTAGCAGCTGATGTTGCACAGACTTATGCTGCTTCTGAAATCAGATTAGATGGCAAAGTCAAGAGGTGAGCAGAGAAGCTTGGTAATGAGGAGCAGCAGCTAACACCACCATAACTTGCTGAATTCACTGCAGTGCTGCCTGCAGGCTGCAGCCAGCCTCTGGACATAACCTGAGGTCTTTTCTTTCTGGAGAGAAAGGGCGAGTTCCGGGCTGTATACCTCACACATAAGCTTGGTTTCATCATTCACACATGTCATGCCTCTAGAGGTCTGTGGCAGCTTGGCCATGGTATCTTTATGGTTTAGTAACCTCTTGCTTGCCTTCTGTGCTGGTGATGCAGACAATGCATTTGGGATTTTAAGAAGTTTAAGATGATCTATGAGGGACCACATTAACTTTCATGGCCAGCTTGCAAACCCTTCCTGGCACAGAAAGTCTTCAAGGAGAGGGATATTACAGTAACTCATGGTCCCAAGCAGCCTACAAGGAGCCCTGCAGGCTGTGCAAGACAAGTGAGTGATACAAGGGTCAAGAAAGAAAATCAAGTCTGTGCACTGTATAGACTGTCTCCTCCACACCATGCTGATGTGAAACGTGAGCAAGGCTACTGCAGATGCTGTGGTCTAAATTGGAGAACCGGAGCAGTGCAGAACTAGAAGCTGCGTCTGGCTTGGCTCCCAGAAGAACTCCCCTGACATGCTTCTACTGCATGCTACATTCTGCAGATCCTCCTTTGTGGATCTTTTCTGAGCACCCACTGGTCTTTTGAGATTTTTCTAGTTCCCATGCAGCAGAAGTGTCCATTAATTCACTAATTGCCCTGGATATCACTCAGTTCAATTGGATGAGACCAAGTTAGACTGACAGAACATCTTTCTTTGCTTACATTTCCTTACATTTCCTTTCTTTCCTTACATTTGCTTACATTCCTTTTGGTGGTAATGGTTACATACCTAAGGCATCAGGAAGGAAGGCTTCAAGAAGGAACCAGAAGTTAGGAAATGCATATGTTAGAAATAAGGTTTTGTGCATTTTTTTTTCTTGTGGTCAGTTTCTTCAAAGACAAGTCTGTGCTGTGTGTTCCTCCTTATTTTTACAAAGCTGGTAATGAAATAGCAGCAGATCCCAGCATGCACTGTAATCTTCATGAAATCAGTTCAACTGAAATTCTGTAAGGGATGGAGAGCATCTTTGTGTTGCTCTTTTTTTTTTGGTAGGAGGAATAGTCTTTGTGTTATGTGCATCAGAGTTCATTCAAGGATGTATCCCAAATGTAGGTGTTATGTAAAAGTAAAATCTCTTTTCTCCGTCTTTGTCCTCCTTGTATCACAGTGCTTGGAGTAGAAATAAATCCTATTTTCCTGCTACTGAAGGAACAACAATGGAGTGAAATTCTGCCTGCAGAACTCATTTGAACACCTGTGTTACTCTGAACTGTTTAGTAAACTAACCAGCAAGCTTGGCCTACAAGTGCTGCTCCTAATCCTTACATTCCCGCTTTTCTCATGCTTGTAAGCATACTTAACTGTTAACAATGCTACACTGTATAGCTTGAGAAGATCTTGAACTAGTTGCACAGCTAGGAAAACAGAACTCCTTTAAGGTGCTTTAGGCAGAAGTGGTAACTGGACACCAACCTCTTGGCGTAATACCAGCTTTGCCAAACAACCTTTCCAAAGAAATGTGTCACACAAGATACCACTGCAAATTAAGTTTTGCCTGATAGCTGCAAGAGACTTAGTAAATATCAATGGACCTGCTTTGATGCCATGAGAACTGGTCCTTCAGCTGAAATAATTTTTTTGTATGTTTGACCCTTTGACAAGTTCTGGGTTTTGTCTTTACAGACTATTCCACAGGACTTTTACAGATTTCATAAGGTTACCTGTAACCCAAATTTTTTCCTCTTCCCAGGTGGTCCTGGTACTGAGAGGGAAAGAAGACAACTCAAATAGCCCGCTGGTGCTATTATCTTAAGTACTTGTGTCAAGTACAAATCTTCGTGTTTTACTTCTTTGTATTTGCACTTCCATGCTTGCTGAGTCGGAGTGCTTGCTTCTGTTGTATGTACACATAGTTTTCTCAGCTTGCATTTGCGCTGTTGAAACTAAGGATGAAAGCTTTGTGCCAGGGTAGTGTATGCCATAAAATGTTGGTTAACAGGTTTCCTTGAAATCCATTCACATTTCAAATAGATTTATGTATAAGGGGGGCAGTTTGAACACATTGCAAACCCCTAAAGCCTTAGTGAAACCTGAATTTGGCCATTTCAACTATAGAACACTCTGTGCCTATTCTAAATATATTTTCCTCAAGGGGACCTCATCTCAATCCCCTGCTCCACAGCGTCATTTGGATCAGCAATGTCGTTATGACCTGTTAGCAAAAATTCTTTCTCTAGCTCTGTGGCAGAGCTGCAGATGTTGCTGGTCTGGCCCTTAAAGGGGAAATTCTGTGCTAGACAGAGCTTAAGGCTTTAAACTCTGTAGCCAGCCAGGTATAGAAACATTAATGATATATTGGGTCATTTCCTGTAGCCATTGCTACATTAATATTCCTCCTCTGCTGGTAGGTCTAGAGTTCTGGAGAGGGGTAAAACAAGTGATTTAATTGGCAGTGTGTGGCACCTTTCCCTTTCATGAGTCTTCAACCTTGCAAACGATTCTTAATGGTGAGCACACAAAATGTTTTCTTTCTATAGGAAGTGTGAAGAGTGTTCTGTGGGCAGAAGGCATTTCTTATTGCAAGGATGCTTGAAGATGGTGTTTTACTTCTCTGCTACAGGGAAGAGAAGTATCTCTTCTGTTGGAGTACCTCCATGACAGTGCTTGGAGAGCTGTGCCTCTGACTCTACAGGATGGTTCTTCCTGGAATGTTACCTACCCACCAGGAGCAGAAGTCTTCTATTTTCTAGCTGGCATTTTGTAACCCCTCTGGCAGTAGAGCCAGCTGTGCAGGCTTTACCCAGCGCAAACTTTGCTTTGTGTTAGTGAAGGCGGGAGTGCTGTAACATGGTATGAACTAGCATTGCAGGAATGGCTCCTGTCTTGTCTGGCTTTGGAGACTGATCTGTTGTTTTCCAGTCAGATGAATATGGGGCATTTAGAAAGCATGCTGTGGATTGCATGAGGTCAGTCTGTAAGCAATGTTGCTCACACGTAAGGACAGAGGGTTTCTTCAGGCCAAGGAGAGCAACTCATCCCACAGTAGATTCCGAGGTGGAAAATCTCTACCTTTTAGAAAAATTATATTTTCTTTTTCAGTCAAATGCTCTGGCTGTACCATAGGATAGAAGTTGTGATGCAAAAGGTACACTGCAGAACTTCACAGGACATTTTTCATCCCTCAAGTTTAAAAATATTTAGAAAATGCACCCTTTCTTGAATTTGGTAGGTTTGAACAGTTTCTTCTGTAGGAGAGTTACATTCTATCTGCCTCTCTCAGGAACACCCACAGATGTGCATGACAGATGCTGCAGACCACCATCCTCAGTGGAAAATTTTGGGTTAGTGTAGAGGCAGGATGGGCCATCAGGATAGTAGTTATGCTGCCCCACAGTAAGGGTTGGTACTGACGTATATGCTTGGAAGAAAGTAACTGCTCCCTGTCCCTGTGATGTGATTGACCTGGATTCTGCTTTCTGGATCTTGGACTCAGTTTACAACTTGGGTGTAAAGCACCAAGGCTGCTTGCAGTGGTTCAAGGGCAGGATTTGGAAGCAGTGTGTCAATAGCGTCCCCAAAAGTCATGTCACTTTAGGCACTGATTAGAAATCCTTTTCTGGGTACTGTGAAAGAGGGAGTGCTGCTTATTTGTCCTGATTTTGTTCTGCACCAACAAGTTACTTACACAACTTTGGCAGCAAGGCTTGGCACCCCAGGAGAGCCGGGGCAAGGGCAGCTTTGCTCAGTTGCATGCCCGTCCT
>JAVHNF010064383.1:22973-35533 GCA_034783455.1 Micropsitta finschii
TGGGTTGCTATGGGGCTCTATACTGCGCTATGGGGCTCTATAGGGCTCTATACTGCGCTATGGGGCTCTATATGTACAAGTACATACTTGGAGGTCCCTCAGAACAGGAGGTCTGGTGGCCTGCTTTCACCCAAAGTCACCCATTGACAAAAACCAGTCAAAATTAGCAACCACCCTCAACAACAGTAAACTTTGTAATGGGTCCAGGAGTCAGAAAAGGCATAACACTCCTGAAATCCACCCATCTCCTTTCCTCCCACCCTATGACTTCTTACACAGACAGCTATTCTCAAAGCCATCACATCCAAACTTGCATCAGTCTTGCTGGATGAAGGAAGGAGTGTTCCCTTGCACTTCCCTCTGACTCTGGCCAGGACAAGGGCTGCTCTGCCACCGTGCACCTGCAGCAGTGTAGGAAGGTGACCTTATGGACAAACTAAGAGTTCAGCTCTCTCTTCTACACCGGTTGCTGTTAGTTCCTTATGCTGTGGCCTGACACATTCTGCTTGTAAATCTCCTTGCAGAGTTAACTTTCATGGTGCTTCATCAGAGCACCAGCTTTCAGGGTGATATTTTTTTTCTGAGCTTCCCTTGTTTGTATTGCCAGTGACAAAGGCTGGCCCATTGCATAAAGACAATTTCATACTTGTTTATTATGGGGAAGGACACATACATCTGTAACTGATTTGACAGGAGACAGCATGACAGCTGTTTTACAGGATTCTCCATTGAAATAGCAAATGAGAGGCTTACTGGCATGTATGGGACATATTTATATCCTAAACAAAAGGGCAATAACATACATAATGACAAGCCTTGTTTGTACACAGCTTTCAGCAAGTTTGTGCCAAGTGCTGGCTCCCAGCCAGGCTTGCGGCTGGTACAATCTGGCACAGCCCCACTGACTCCAAGGCAGCTGCATTAATTTACACCAAGGAAGAAATGAGGTATAATTTTCTCAGTTACACACCAGAATTACAAGAGAGAGGAAAAAAACCTGATGATTTGCTGGAAGGCTGGGGGCAAGCAGCATCTCAGCCCACCATGTGCTGGAGGTGGATAAGTCTGGGCATGTTTGCAAGGATGGACAGCTGGATTTGTTGTGTTTTGTGGGGGCTAGCAAGAAAGATAAAACCATTTTACAAGCCACTGATAGCTGCCTGCATCCAGCATGGCAAATGACGCTTAATATAGCAACGTCGTAGTTTTCAACATGTTTAAATGGGAGATAGGTAGAGAGGGGAAAGCTGCACCTCTGTGGATGCTTCTGCACAGTGAAACACGGACATGGCTGTCCTGTACCACAGGGTCTGTAACCATTCTGCAAGCAGCGATTTTCTCTCCCAGGGAAAAGAGATAGGAAGATCACCTCCAGCCCTCACTTAGCCCCCAAGCATCTGTGTAATGCCAGAGGATGCATCAGGAAGAGGCTGATGGCAGTAGCCAGCAGAGGCTGAAACAGGACATTTGTGATCATACTAGTGAGCTAAATTTTGGCTGAAACTAGAAAAGTGAGTAACCTTTGCCATCCCATTAGTGGCTTTTTTTTTGTTTGTTTTAGGAGCAGCAGCAGCACGCTGTCAGGAGCACAGTGACTATTTATTCTATTTCCAGACACCAGTTCAACGCGCTTTATAATGGTCTCCAGCTTAAGCTTATTTTAAATTGATTTTTATAACTCAATTACCAAGTTTAAAAATAATGTGGTCATTTAGCCCTGCTCTCTAGGGAGGACACTGCTTCTCCATGGGTATCTCCACAGCACCTTCAGCACCAGGCTGTTGTCTTGAGTTAGATATTCGCACGTTATTCATAAAGAAAAGAAAGAAGTCCCTGTTATTGTTTATAACAATTAATTCCAGCCATAACAAATTATGCCATGCCTGTACCTCCTCTTATAGTGTAATTATACCCCGTCACACTCAGCCCTGCCCAAACTTATATTGAGTATAAGGGATTTATTGCATTTCCAGCCAAAATCCTTATGAGTTTGTCACATATAGCCAGAAAGATGCCCAAGATGCCATTGACAGAAGGATGGGAATTACAGCATCCCAATCATGTTTCTTTGCTTTCACCCTATCAAAAAAGTCATTCATAACAGAGAGAAACATGTAGGACATAAATCTCAGCAAGAAGCTCCCATAGATCTACATTCATGCCTACATCACCAGTTTTATGACAATCATCTTGAACTTGGCTTGTTATGTCAAAGATATGTATGTTAAGAGGAAGGTCCGGGGTTTCTTGTTTAAATTTCCATTAAGGCAGGAACAGACATCTCACTAGCTTTAATTTTAGCTTTCTAATACTAAAACCAAGTTTCTTGTCAGGAAAGGGAGACAATTTTGCCTCTACCTATTAAAAGCAACATGGGTACCATATGCTAAAAACCCCAGGAACAATGGGAAAACAAGAAGCCAGTGTAAGCAAATGGATGAGGTAACAAAACCGGAATGAGACATTTTCAAACATGTAATGATTACATGTCAAAGCACAATTTAAATATCACAGCTTCTTAAGCGTTCATGAAAAAGAAGACAAAGTAACTGAGAACTCCTGATTAAAATAGCCTTGTTCCTGGCACTGATTGATATTCTTGAATGGAGGACTTGATGGATTATGATTTTTGCAGGAGAATCATTACACACCAGGTGCACAAATAGAGAAGTACAGCTTGTTGACACCTCTGTGCAAAATAAAGCCATTCTAGGAATTTTGATTCATTATATGTCTATTAGGAATCAATCCACCTGACCTAAATTTTGCATCATAAATCAGATTAAGAAACCTGGCTAGATCCCAGCAAAGGCTGCATGCCCTTGGCATAAAATCACTCTACTATACCCAGCACACCATTATTATTCTAAATGCAATAATCTATATTGTATAATTTAGGTCAACTTGATATCAGAGTAGGCAAGAGCATTTCTACCCACTCACCTGCAGAGGAATTTAATCATTTTTAGGGACATTATTTGTCTTTTTGTATATCGGTTGGGTTTGTTGTGTTGGTTTTTTGTTGTGGGTTTTTTTTCATTCACAACATTCACTGTTCAAGATGTGGGGAAAAAAATACAATATCTATAAAATACTACAGTAAGATCATAAAGCAACTTTGGAGATCCTTAAAAGTAGAGCCATATAATTTTCTTACATGGGTAATTACAGTAAATGTGATTTGAACAGCTAAGTAGAGAGGCATTGATTTTTACTGGCTTGCCACAGCACGTAAGAGAAACCAGGTGGGCTTGTGGGGCTCCCTAAAAGGCTTTGACAGCTGAAAATCTCCCCCCACAAAAGTATATAGGAGTTTATAGGTCTGAAAGTCAAAGGGAGTTGTATCCAAGTCTAAGGTACTTTTGAAACTATTCCCATTGGTGCCACCCTGGAATTTGAAGTGAGTTTTAAAAGGAACAACAGTAGCATTTTCTGCATAAAATTAGACAAGTTCATTAACTGTGAGGATTTTTTGTTTAACTTTGAGGAGCTGCATGGCTCGCTCCTCTTTGAGTTGCACAAGCCAACCCAGGGGTACGGTGCCAGTCTTTGACGATGAAAGAGCTACGGGCAGAAACAAAATGGGCTTTTTAAAGCTTCAAGCCCATGACAGCTGCGAGAGAGCAGTAATTCAGGAAATGTCTTGGGTAAAATCAACTCGAATGTCTTGATGTTTTGTTTTATCATTATGAACGCAAAGGAGTTTCTTTCAGCTATCAGCTGTAAATCTCAAGGGGCTCCCCACAAGATATGATAGTAGTATGCCTTGAATAGAAATGGCTGCAAGTAGCAGTAGAGTAGCAGAAGAAAAGGAACATTTTACCCACAAGTGTCAGTAATGTCACTAACCTACCTTGACACTTACACTCTATTCCCAGTGCTGTCTGTAATCCCAGCAGGGCCAGCCTCTTTCCACCCTTCAATATACTCACCCATAAAACAGAGATATCAACGATGGTTATCTAGGGAAGGTTCCTGGGAAACCTCCAAATGAGGCAATTTATTGCTACAGCCTTGTGGGTTTTAGTGGCCATTTACACCCATGTGTGGGGAGTGGAGGACAAAATATACTATTAGTGTTGGATATTTTTGCAGACACTTTGCCAAGGGGTAGGCATCTAGGCATGAAGGCTCAGCTCTGCAGAGCACCTATGCCTGGGGAAGCCGGTCCCCATCTGAAAACTGTGCTGCCATCAGGCAGAATCAAATCAATGGGCATTTTTCAATAGCATTTTGATGCTGACATGGACCTATTTCCAAATGAGATGGTCCTTTTCCTGGTGAAGGAAGTATTTACATGTAGTGTTTTGACTTGTAGGCTTTTTTATGCCTTTAAAGTGGTTTCTCATCAAGGCCGTGACTGAGATGATCCCAGACTCTGAGCCTGGGGCAGGACCAATCTCAACCCCCATGGATGAAGAACATCCTAACCTACCCATGCCCTGGCAGAACCCCCTGAGCCTTGACACAGCTCAGCATGAGTCCAGGAGAGCACACAGCACTGGGGAAGATGCTGAATGTGGTGATTGTCCGCCATTTACACCTGCAGTGGAAGCAGATTTTAAAGGGAACATAAACTTTTCTGGCTCCTTCCTCAACCGTTCTTTTACTCAGCACAGTGGTGTGAAGGGACTAAGTAAGCCTTAAAAATCTTACCTATTCTGCATTCTGCAAAATAAGACCCTACCAACTTTCTTTTTATCTTTTTAACAAAAGACAAATCTCTTAAGACACTTCTGACTTTTTCTAACTCCTTGTACATATTTTCTTAGCAAAAAAACCCTAAGTTAATTCTTTCTTTCAGAACATTTGGACAAATGACAAGACTGGGTAACAGTGCAACAGGGTAACATGCTGCTTAAGAATACATGTATTTGCTGACTATCTATGAGGAAGCTGATAAAAGCTTTAAACAGCTAAAACCAGTAAAAATAACATTTTTGCTGTGGGGAGGCTTGTGACAAGCATTGTGTTGAGAAGGTTACTTGCATTTCTTCAGTAGTTACCCCTGCAATTTAGTAGCATTTTTGATCTAAATGGTTAATGCTGGAGAAGCACAACTGCTTCTGCAGTGTCACACTGCTAAGGAGACATTGAAGCACCTTGACTAAAAAACATCCCTCCTGACCTCAGTTGCACTGTTGTCGCTTCTGGGAGCACTGGGTCTGAGGATGCTCTGGAAACACCTTGCTGGCGTCACCTAATTCCCCTGTCAAACATTGCAAAGTCCCATTGTGCCATGTCCCCATCACTGGGAATACCAATGTTGTTTTCACAAAAAATAAAGACTTCCTGATAGGCACAGTTTAAATAACACAGTCTTGGCTTTTAAAAGGTAAAGAAACAAACCATTCAAATGTGGAATGATTTCTTTCTCAAAATATTTCAGTCATGTCACTCTATCTGTTACCCAAGACAAATTACTTTGACAGCACTATCTACTCTTGGTATTTGAGTTGTCTCTCTAGCCTATTGTATTTTAGCAGAGGCATAAAATATTGTTCAGACAATATGGTTAGTCTAAAAGAGTAAATCTAACTGCTTTGAAATGGCCTATTAAGAGATGAACTCCCAGTTTAGCTGCAGGCAGAGAATTAATCCAGTGCTTTTCTTAGTTCTTCAATGGCAATCTTTTCTTCCCTGCTAACTAAATGTTCTTTTTTTGGAGGGATGCAAAAATAATCTTCAGAAGGAGTGGGGACAAATTAAACAGAAATCAGAGGGGAAAGCATCATTAAGAAATTCTGACACATGACACTGTTAGAGGACACATGTCTGGGCTCTACTGTTGTGGTAGAAATGGAGATGGGGTTAAATTCTGACTTCAGTCTTGAAAACAATTATGCACACAACTTAGCATCCTGCATGCCTTAAAATGCAACACCTGCCTCTGCTCTCTGGCTTGGTATATTGTAAATATTCAATTACAAAATGAGACACCCTCGGGGATGCTTTCTTAGGATGCAGCTGCTCCCAAGTCCCAAAGACAGGAGCACTGTGCGGTCCCAGCCCCTCTCCCACCCATGTGGGCTCCAGCTGGTTCAGCAAGGCACAGTGCTGCTGCTCAGCTTCCAGGGGCTTCTGACAGTCTTACAGCTTAACTGCCAGCCATGGGAGTGGCATGAGCTTGTCCTTGGCCACAACACCCTCTAATGCGTGCGCACATATGTGGGTTTTAATAAACAAATGGTCTCAGCTGCTTCAGAGAAATTCATTTCTGTTCACTCCCTGAGATACTCCTCTTTATAACACCCACCTTTTTCAGTGCTTGCCTCCACATTACAAGTTTAATGTTTGTCTATTTAAAATCTCCAATTCAGCAGCTACTTCTCTTGCCATGTTGCACCACTTGACAGCTTCTGCAGGAAAGGACCTGAAATTTGAGCTACACAAGCATTTACAAGACCTTGTAGGATCTTGCTGCCCTCTAGGTATGTGATGGGGCTGTCACAAGTCCCCACACAATCCAGAGACGTCACAGCCAAGGAGATTTCCCACCAAACTCTGCTGATGTGCATTGGTGGTGTGGTGGCAGCAGCAGCACCCCGAGGAGATGAGCAGCAGCAGATGGGCACTGAGACATGGAAGCATGGCCGGGGATGTTACCAAAAGCCACCCCAAAGCGCAGTGGTGGGCAGAAACACTTCATGATATTGCAGAGGCGTCAAGCTGGAGGTGCCAACCCTGACCAGCAGCACCTCCTGCCCTGGGTGTTCCGTGTCCCCGTACACGGGGACAGGGTGCACCTGGAGGCCATGCCCAAGACCCCAGCAGCACCGAATGCCCAGGGACCCTCAGGCCGCGTGCTTCATTTGCTCTCCAGGAGGATGTGTGCCGCAGCAGCAAGAATGGGTTGCTGTAGGTGAAGGCAGGCATTGCCACCCTGTGGAGAGAGAAGGGGAGCAGTGAAATCGGCTGGGGAAAGCTCTTGGCTGCGCCAAGCACTGCCACCTCCTCGGAATCCCACTGCTGGAGCCCTGACCCGCCAGGATTCTCACAGTCCTCCATCATGGAAGGGCTGAGGTCCTGCATGGCAGGTCTCTCAGGATGTGGCTGGCACCATAGGAGAGCATGGTTCAACACTCAGCTGCTTCCACAGAGAAGTGCCCACAGATGGCTCTTCCTTGAGCTCAGTCAGCCTCTGCATCCCCTGGTTCAGACCACATCTTGGAGGAGATGTGGGCAAAAGGATAACCATCAAGGCTTCTGGGGTTCCCCAGAGAGCTGAGAAAGAGCACAGAGTGAAGCATGAGGTCCTGGAAGCTCCCCAGGGCAGGAGCATCCCATGTTCCTGCTTGCAGCTTCCCTGGGCCAGGTCCATCTGATGACTCCAGAGTCCGGCAGGACCCATGATAAATCTGAAAGAATATATTGTGTAGCCTGAATATATTGTGTAGCCTGAGAAACAACCACCTTCCAGCAGCACCAGAGGTTGCTGGTGCAGTGTCCAGAGCCTTTACCTTTGCTCTGACAAATCCCAGCACTGTTCACCATGTGGCAAATCCACCTTCATCCCCCTCATTCGTGGGTGATGCTAAGATTTAAAATCCTCTGTGCTTTCCACACCATAAGGTCACTTCTTGCTAAAAAGCATTTACTATTGTGACGGCTTCACTTTGTGCAATTATCTCTTTATCAGCCGCCAGTCTACTCTCACTAACGTGCTTGCCTCTCTTCTTTTTTATTCATCACACCAGATTAATCTGGAAGACAGATGATATCAAGTTAAACGAGCTTCCTGGGCCAATCAATCAGTTCTGGAGACAGCACCTCACATTGCTTGATGAAACTCCCTGTTTGCCCTGCCTTCGTGGGGTTATTACCTCCTGCTTCCCTTGGGACTGCAGCAAAAGGATCCAGGAGGTATTTGTTTTGTTTTTTTTTAATTGAGAGGTGAAACCTCTCCTAATTAATGATCCAGCTCCAGGGCCTCATTGTGTCATTATTCCTTATTGATGAAAAAGGAATAGCAGCCATTGAATAAATTCGGGCAGGCACATTAGGACCTTCATGGTGTTCCTAAATTGTGTGTGCTGTCTCATGAACAACTGAGCATGAAGAACTTGTTAGGAGTGGTTTGATGACAGAAAGGGACTCCCAGGATTATAGTCCCCTACTGTGACATATGTCTGAGTTACACACCCCTTTGGTTAGCCAGGACGTCTTTGTGCCTTTCCTCATATCCTCTCACAAGCCATCTTAGAAGCTCTTTTGCTGGTATGAAGAGAATTCTGGTGCTCTAATTCTTCATGGTTCATAGCTATATGAAGTTATATCCATATTTTTTTCTTACCCAGCATTGTCCTCTAACTCAGTTACTTCTTCCCCCCATGTCTTTGTCAGACAGAGCAAAGATAAGCATTCCTTCCCTATTGATCTTTCTATGTAGCTGTTCCAGCATGAATTCATCTTTCTTGAGGATGTGCGACCCAAATATGCAGTATTTGAGGCAAGGACTTGTACAGACCCTGTGTCTGGGGAAAGTCCATCCCATCCTAAGGTTACAGTTGCCTGTCTGATACCTGGTGGTTGCCCTCACTAGGTTGCAGACTCTAGCATGTAGTACAAGATCTGGGCACTGTCTCAAGTGCACAAATGCAGGACTTTGCACTTCTTACAATATTTCATTCCATTTCTGCTGGTTCTTGAAACACAGAGACAAACACCTGTCATTCTGCTCTTCACTGACCTGATCTCCTGAATGTGTCTCAGTGGCTAATGCAGTAAATACAATTTTGTCTTTTGGGGCCATTAAGGAAATGTCGTTTAAAAAAAATCTGTCCCATGATCTACCTTTGAGAAAAGTCTTTCTTATTACTTGCCATTGTCCATCTGTGAACAAATTCCCTATCAACCTTATTTGTTCATCTGTTGAGAACCAACTTTTCTAGTTTCATCAAGGACTTCTTGTAAAGTACTTTCTCATGAGTATACTTCCAGGGAGGAGATTTACTGCCATTGTGTTAAGGCTGTTTCTTAGCTTAGCCAAGGAAAGAGAGAAGTCAGGTTAATCTGGCACAAACTTTCTGGCACCACCTGACAGGGTTTTGCCTTGCCAGACTTCTTTTTAAACTGTTTGGACTCTGATCTTTTGTCTACAGAAATCAAAGCTGCCTTTACTACAGTTTCAACAGTATGTGGATCAAATCTTTCTGGCAGCAACCTCTGAAGTGTCAAACAACTTGCTATGTCCAAATCTTTCCCACATCTCTACCCTGTGTGGTGTCACCTCCCACTCAAGCATTGTTTTCCCCCTAAAGATGAGAAGGACACTCAACCAGTCTGAGGATAAGAGGAAAAGACGCGGAAATAACACCTGCCTTTCAAAAATATTGTATTTGAAGAGAAACTTTCTCCAGTTGCATGAAACCCACCTTCATGCAGAAACTTGGAGCTTATAGACTTATGAAGACCTTCCCACAGAGGCAACAATCTATCTGTCCTTGCTCAGTGCACAGCACACACTGACCAAACACTTCTGGTACAGCTGAGGTGGTACAGCAGAGGCTACAGCCCACTCAGCCCCAAACTTGGTGAAGATGAAGATGACAGCTACTACTGTCTGCCCATACGGTACTGAGCAAAAGACATACAAGAAGTATCACTGGAGCACAAACAATAATCATGGAGGTGCCTTCAGGGTACATGAGCTGTATATGCACACACAGCTATTTAAATGTGCTATGAAATATCTCACCTTCTGAACCACTCCAAACCAGCCACAGAGATTCTGCAAGCCAAGCAGTTGTAGGGGAGGGACACTCAGCAAAGACTGGCATTTTTATACAGGCAATAAATCCTACTTCATGAAGAAACATGTTGAGGTAAAATTGCCAGTGGCTGTTTTAATAAGTATTTATGATACATAAAGGGATTTGATTCATAAAAGCAGTAATTATGCCTTTACTACAAAGCAGTACAAATATAGAGCCTCCTACCTATTACACTGAAACTGTAATTGCACCTCATTAAAAAATATAAGCAAATCAAAATTAAAAACTTGAGGGGGAGGAGAGAAGTGCTACCCAAAATCTTGGTGGTTAAACATTATGGGCTTTGTGTTGTGCCATTCAATCAGCCTAAATACCTCGTAAAATAGAATGAAGCCCTAAAGATCTGGGTGGTGTTCGAGCAGCCCAGAGGATGGCTTTGCTCACCGAGGCAGGAAGTTTACAATGAGACCTGTCCACTTAAAAGGCATAAAAGAAACTTGGCTTTAACCTCAGACTTGCGGAAATTCCACCAGTGCCTTCCATGTGGCTGTGATTGCACTGCTCCAGCCATGACAGAGCCACAAAAGAAGGTTAAAGCCTTCCTCAGCCAAACACTGTGAGTGATAGGCTGAAATAAGCATTTAAAATCCTATTAAAGTTCACATATCTGAAGGTAGAGTCTTCTCTCCTGTGGCAAGAGAGGTGTAGCATTGATGTATTCCCCTACTGCAGGTACCAGATAGGTAGAGGGCAAGTTAATGTCACGTAGAAAAATAACAGCATCGAGGTCCATATACTGGTGACCAGGGTGCAAGGGCCTAGTGAAATACCTGATGGTTTTGTCCTCCTCCATGCTAACTGCATCCCACATGGCCTTTGCCAGGACTCTTACAGGCTCCACACTGGGTATTCCTTCAGCATCTCCAGAGTTTCAGCCTTTTACTCTTTGCTACATTTGCTTAATTGGTATGATTTGGTGGTGAAAGGCTCTTCCTCCTTCCAGCTACACCTTGTTCCTGGCCAGTTGGGATCATCTGAAGGCATTGTTATGTTCAAGATGAGTTCATTGTGGTCCAGTACCGTTTTCATTGCCCCAGGTGACTTCAGCCCAAATGCTTTCCCACCTCAGTGGTCAGCCTTGCTATGAGAATCACCTCCACAGCATGCTGGAGCAGTGCTGGAGTTATTGATGCAACTTTCCTACCAAATATTCTTTGGTCTAATCGCTTTCTTAAACTACACAAACACAACCACTGCACCACAATCAATTATTTAACAGAAAATGATGCATTGAGTTAGAAACTAAATACCATTTAATATGCTTCAGGAATTCTAATTGAGAGATTTCACTGTATTGCTAATGAAAACTTTAACTTTGTGGTGGTTTAAAATCTTCCTTGAATATAGATAAGCCAATATCTATATACTTTCTTTTAATGTCTGGAATTATTTTGCCATTTTAATGTAATCAGTCTTTCTATTTTGAAGAGGGTGCCCTTGTAGGTTATTTGTTTTCCTTATGTTTTGCAAATTGTTCCCATTTCAAGATTATTTGTTTAGTGTCAAGAGGTTATTAAACAAACCGAGAACAGTCCTTAAACTAATCAGCTAGAAGTGACAATAGAGATCAGGGATAATTCAATATTAAAGAGGTTACTTTTAAAATTGATCTGAAAATGTAACATATTGGGGGGAAGGAGAAGCGCATGCACATCTCTTATTAAAGTTGAAAAGATGAGCTGGAGGGACCAGATGCCTGAAGAGCATGAGGCAGGAGCCCCCACTGATAGGAATTGCTGAGCTCCAACATGCCACAGCCGATTTCCACATTCATACACGTTCTCCCCACCGGAATGACTCAAGTAAAAACCCTGGAGGCCTTGCAAGTAGGTGAGGGCTGCATTTTCATCAGCATTTGCTTTCAGTCATTATCGGACTTCGGGATCTTTCTCCAAGTACTTTGTGTACTACCACAAGTAGTACACAAAGCTCAACGCTACAACCAGTCTTTCTTTGCAGTGAAGGCTGAGGGGTCTGTAAGTCTGCTCCCCTCCAACAGGCTGCTCATTAGCTAATTAATACAAATCGCTATGGGTCTGTGCTCATGTGACTTTTCACACATTTGCCTCAATGCCCCCTTTGAAGTACTGGTAAGCTCATTGTCTCAGCCATGGTGGTGTTCTCCCTGGTTCACTCACTTTCTCATCTCTCCTTCCATTTGCTCACAGCTGGTCAAAACACAGAAGGGGAAGGAGAAGAAAACCACCCACTAAGAGACTTTCTGGAGGACTTTTGGTCTCAGTCATTTCAGCTGGGTGATAATCCTTGTGCAGCAAGGACTGTACCTCTGCCAAAGACACAGCAAACTCCTGGCACTGTAAGTAGCATTTTTCATCCCAAGGGCTTTACATCCCCTCCATTGACTTTTCCCTGGGGAAGGTGGTGCAGGCACAGGACCTATGCTGACCAAGTGTCCTCCTGCAGAAGCTGCTCTTCTTGGACCAGCAGCAGGACTCCGAAACTTCCAACCCAGTCTGCAAAGCACCTAGAGATCAAGCTTGGCAAACCACAGGCAGGAGCTGGGTTTGTCAATAGTTGCAGGTGAAGTTGGGCTGTCATGAGCACTTTCAAACTCCTCAGGCTGGTAGGTCATCCTGGACCTTTCCTGATGTGACATCTCTGTGGTCTCATTTGGTACCTTATCAGAAGGTCACAGCCCTCATGGCTCCAAAGCAGGGTTCTTTGTCCTGGCTGTGTTCTCACCACACAGAGTATGGCCTTCCCTCGTGAGAGAGGACATGCCAAGCAATTTGTGAAGTACCTAGGAGCTACCTGCCCAACACTGCC
>JAVHNF010064393.1:0-10244 GCA_034783455.1 Micropsitta finschii
ACTCACACATGCAAATAATGGGTAAAGCAGTTGAGCCTATAGAAATAGTGGTGTAGTTCTGCATAAAAGAAATTTATAATCTTACAGACTGATGGCCTGATACTTTTGAGGTGCTTTCTTCACCAAAGGATCTTTCAGGAACTGCTTGGAGTTAACCTGACTTCAAAGGCCTATAGGAAAAAGACATAACATCTGGATAAGTCTTGCCACGTTAGAGGTGAAAAGCAGTTTCAGATTAAACACCTCTCTAGCCCACCCCCTCTTTTCCATTATCATGACTTTTGCAAAGAACTGAGAAGCAAGTTGAGGAGCCTGCCTGAGGTGCAAGACAGCCTCAGATACTTTGAAAATAATAAAATCAAAAGGATGAGGGAGGATAAGTGAGTCTGTAGAAGTAAATGCAAAAGCTATGGATGCAGCATCTCTGTGATGTCAGAGATAGTGGATCCATAAAGGGTCTTATAATTTGAAATGATAGTCTTAAGTGCCTTACTTTTGTGTGACTCTCTGAGATCCTAACAGCGGCACCCCTCAAAACACAGATTTGGTACCGGAATCCATGACTACAGGGATGCCATCCTTCTCACACTTGCACTGAGGTTCTCTCTCTTCTGTGATTCTGTGTGCCAGGTGGAGCTGATCAGCATGGCACCAGACCCACTGACTTTCTACACTGTAGTGCCTGGGTTGTACTGTGGGACTCAAGATGAGAGGGAGATGTATTGTACTGCATATGTGGGAAGGTCCTAATGCGCATAGTGTCTTTTACAGGACCCCTGAAGGGACTGAAACAGTAGCCTTGCCTAGTATGTGGGCCAAACAGTATGTGACCTAGCATGATCTATGCATATTCTGAGGTTCCTATTTTATCACAGGATGTAGCAGTTTCAGCAAGGAACCTGGTGGGCCAAAAGCCCATTGGACAAGATGGGGCTGCAGAGTGTACCAGGTAGCAAGCTGCATTTAGGATGCTCATGAACATTTTGGCAACTGCTGCATATACGCCAATTTTACCAGGACTGAGCAAGAGTATTGGCTCTGGCTTAAGCGAGCTCTTTGCCAGCAGTGAGAACTGGGCTAAGATTTGTAGTGAGCAGCATTCCTTTAAACTTTAATGAGGAGGGCTTTGTTGTTACTAAATATTTAAAGTAAGGATCTGTGTATTTAGTGTACTTAGATCCAGCAGCTGATACTGGAAGTGACAACAGCAGCTCCTGGATGTGCCACACTGTATAAGTAGTGTCTATCTGCTTGACTCCCACTTCAGCTCTCTTAGGCTCTGAATTAGGATCCAACTACATTATATCCTCTGCCTCCATGCTTCTACTACCCACTCTGCAAATGAGGCCCTCCGAGGACATATCCTAGGTAGAAGAGCCAAAGGACAGAGCTTTACATTCCTGCTCCTCACAATAAAATGATCCTACTGCCTGACATCAGCTGCTTGTGTCAGGATATTTGCCCTGTTGCTCAAAGGAGGCCCCAGTCTAGACAGCTGCTAATTGTTCTTAAATACCAGTATCCAGGTTCTTACCTGAGCTGCTGAGTAAATCTCTTTTATGAACAAATCCACAAGTGATGGTGTGCATCTGAAACATAGGCTGCTAAGACTGATTGCTGTTGTCTCTAACCAGCACTCTCCTATTGTCTTCAAATGGTCCCAGGACCATAGCTTGAGATTTTCTGCACCACAGTTATATCAGTCTCCTCCATCCATTTCTTTTTACTGTGCTATCAGTTGGTGAATGTCCAACACTGTCATGGAAAACATCTATTGCCTGACATTTTTCAAGACTGCAAGCTCAACTATTCCTATCAGAATCTGTTAAATTTTAGATGATTGGGAGTTTTAAATTTTTGCTCTACGGCCAATGAGTAGTTGTGAACCTTCTGTGCTGGACTTACACAATGTATTGAAAGGGGCCCAAAACAGTGTAAGGCTTTCCTGACTTTTCACCTGATTCACAAAAGGTGTACAAAAGTTTCATGAATTTTCAAAATTGCTTGCAAATTTTAGTGTTCTTTGATTTACCTTGAAACAAAATTAGGTTACTACATATTTTTTTATTTGAAGCAAAATGAAATTTGTAATTTTTTTTCATATTGGCATAAGATCAGTTACCATTTTGAAGCAAGAAGAAGTTTGGTTTGGGTATAGTAGGGCTGTTTATTCCATATCAAAACCATAAAATCTATCTCAGTGGGAAAGCTGACAGAAGAAAGAAGAAAGTTTAAGAGCACTGTCTGCTACACTTGCCAACTCAGAATGCTCCTATGAAGGCAAGACTTGTGCTTAAATTGTAAGAATGCTGAGCTCAGTAAACCCACAGAGCATCATGGGAATGAGATCAATTCACTTCATTTAAGGGAAGTATTCTGAGATCACACAGGCATGAAACAAAAATGGCTTAAAACTACATTGGCAGAGGAAGAAATATTGAGAAACAATAGAAGCTGATAATGAACCGCATGGGGAAGAGAAGGTCAGAATACTTGATGAGATCTTTTCTCTCTATTGCAAAGAAATGGACCTGAAATAACAAAAGCTAAAAAAAGAGAGTAAGTATCTGTAAGATACAGCTGTGTTTATGATTAAATGAACATCCTGTTTCAGACCTGGAATACATACTCTTATAGCTCTCATTGCTACTTCTCAGGTACAGAAAAAAGTGTCACTGTCCACACCAAACTGCCTTTATTGTAATGAAAGACCTGGCCTCTGCTAGCTGTGGAGGCTGGGGATGAGGCCTTCTGTCATAATTCAGAAATACAAGCTATTTGTCTTTTGTTCGGTGTACTTGAAGCATTTGATTGCCGCATCTGTGTGCGTGTCCCTCTGCCTGTTGCAGACAGCTGGTCCGAGTGGTCCGAGTGGTCCGACTGTGACTCATCTGGCGTCCAGTTCCGTGTTCGTCAGTGCATCATTTTGTTTCCTGTGGGCAGCCAGTGCACAGGCAACACCACAGAAAGCCGAGCCTGTGCTTTGGATTCCAACTTTATACCAGGTGAGATCAGCCTGCTCCTTGAAGGATCAGTGAAATCTCTCAGCGTATCAGGAGCGAGGTGCAGTCTGCTCTGTGCAGTCTGTATCCCAGACTGCACTGTGCAGAGCCTAGAGCTGTAACAGAACTTGCCTTTTGTCAGGAAAAGCATGTTGGTCTACCGTGTAGAGCCCATGTTGCTGGGTCTGGTGTCTGCATGAAAATCTGCCTCATGGCACCAAGTGCTGTGGTCCTGTCCCTACTGTCAGCACCCGGGACTTGGGTCAGTCTGTCACATCATTCTGCAGGTTTCCACTTACTGCTTGGTAGTAGGGTGTAGCAATGACCTCAGACAGTTGGGAAAAAATACTTTGCTTTTTACTTTAAGTGGTTTTGAGACTTTACAACTATTAGAGGAACATTCCTTTAGGCTTTGTGGTTTACATATACAAATGTTGGTGCTGTGGTAGTTAACCTGGAAATCATTTCACAAAGTCCTTTAAATTAACAACTGCTTAGAAAGGTAAATATTATTAATGTGCCTCAGGTTCTCATCTGCTCCATGACTGCTAAGTACCTGATGGATAGTCACATCCATGTATTATTCTATAGCACTTGTCAAAACTCATGACTGTACTGTTTATTTTTGCTTAAATCACAGCAGTCATTTAAATCCACACAGCAGTAGGGGTGGCCACATTGAATTGTTGTTAACAGTTATCTCTCTACCTGTGTACATTAAGAAAAGCTAGTGGTCTATTCACAGAGAAATTTACATTTTAATGTATCATTTGAAACGTAATTATGTTTACTCAGTGCAGCAACCTTTTTTTTCCCATGACTGCAGTACAATATCGTACACTATAACAAATCAACAAATTTAAATACTGTTTTTATGGATGGGGCATAATGCTTTAACTTCTGAATAATAGCTTGTCCTCCAAAATCAATGTGAAAAATGCGAGCATGAAAGCAAAAACTCCCACACCGTATTTTCCCCCTTTTCTCAGGCTTTTGAAGCAGCTCTGTTAATACTAACATTCTGTCAATACCCTGCTTAATCCAGTATAAGCTCTTCATCTTGTTTTAGAAAGTAGGCATTTTCATCATTCCAAAATGCAGGCAACTGGAGACAAACCCGTTCCTAGAGCACCATCTTTGCATTTACAGAGCTTCTGACCAGCATTGCCAGGTTTTCGGAGTCATAACTACCAATATCTCACTAAAACGACCACTAGACACTTATTCACTAAAACTCTTCAAAACTATTAAAATCATGTTTCCAATAAATATTGCAGAAAGCTATGAAAGAGAGAAATCAGAAACATTTTCAGAAACTTGGCAGAGTTTCAGACACTTTTAATACCTGAGAACAATCTTCTTTTCTTTCAAAAAAGGCTTGCAAGCTTTTTCACCAGCATTCGTTCATTTACACTGAAGCTACTGTGAAATTCTAAGCTTAAGACTTCAGGATTTGTCCCTGTAGAAGGCAAAAAAATCCCATCAGCTCCAAATGCCAACGTAGAGCCTAAAAGCAGAATGAACTCATTAAACAGAATTTGTCACAGTCTGCCAACAAGTAAGCTAACTATTGATGAGATGTTCTGTGATAAAACTGAGCTCTTTTTTAAAATTGAAGCTCTTGAGAAGACTGTTTCAGACTCTGATAAGCCAGATGCTATCTTAGCAAGAGCTTCTAAAGCCTCCAAAGAGCTCTGAAATCCATCAAGGATCTTTGGGCTTTCCCAACGTGTTTAGAGAGGAGAAAGGAAGCCAAGATGCATACTTCTGATATGCTCATTAAAACTGTCAAGGACACTGATACTTGTTCAAAGTACACTGCATAATGAAATCCAAACCGATCTTGGGGTGGGTTCATGTCTAGTGTTGTGACTAACATGGGATTCATAACAGGCGAGGAGGCTTCTTCCTCATGGCCAGGTTGGGCAGCCTGTCTGAAGGCAATGGTGTAACTGAGATGGTGATTCCAAAGGGTTGCTGTCCACAGAGCATCCTGCTCCCTTCCTCCTCACCCACGTGTCCCAGTCACCCATCCTCACATAAAAGGGAGACCTGGTAGTGGTGTGTGCACCCCATGTGGCAGGAAACCAGCACCCTGAGACCACACGGTGGGAGCTTGGGTGTTTAACGTAACTAAGGCAGATGGGAAACACCCAACCACAAGAAACACTTGTGGTTGTATGGGTTTCACCCTGCACTGTGGCTCCACCTGTCTCAAGTAAGCCCCAGTGGAGATGCCACCCCTCTGCACTGTGGAAGGGACAAATAAGTCCTGCCTGGCCAAGCACCATCAAGGACAAATATTACTTCTTCATCACTTGATAGGATTTAAATGAACATCTGCATCACTTGGGATCAATACATGGGATCTAGCTGGCCTAGACCAGTTCTGAACCCAAATAGTATATAGCAGACATTTTGGGGGTGTAAGAAACTGTACAGAAAAGAAACAAGTGTAGTATGATCCTTCAATGGCATTTTATTCCTATCAGTATTATTTGAAAATACATTCCTTTTAAATGCAATCCCTTTTCAAAAGCCAACTTTGTGCACACCCTTCTACTTGAATCCCAAATGCACTTTTAAAAACGCACTTCTCAAACCCCAAACTGTAATCACTATACCTCTCAAATAACAAATCAAATTATGATATGTTTTCTTTCTCCGTTCTTCCTTAGGAGGAAAAATATGAATAATAGTAATAATAATCTCTAGACAGGAGAATATTTTATATTTACATTTTTATAATTCACAAAATCAAAATAGGGACACTTTTTGAAACATCATAACATCTTTGTTATTTTTTTCCCTCTAAAATCTTCCCAGAAAAAAATTCATCTACAGTAAGACATAACATACAAAATTTCAGGGGATACAAAATTCTTTGGAGAAAGTCAAGGGAAATTGATTCAACTAAGATAAGCCTGATCCTTAACTGTGACCTGGCTACTCATGATGCACATGACAAGGCTTAAGAGTTTAAATGTGGTTCTGAGAGGAGTACGGTACATTTTTGTTTTTAGAAACTCTACATTTAATAAGAGATAAAGAAAATGATTCTTTGATGAAGGATGAACAGGGTCTGGCTTTAGGCATTTTCTTATCAAGATGGCCATGTTCAGAACCCACCCACCAACATACCAGAAACCACTGTTGGCAAATGCTACATGCAAAGGCATTTCCTGCATTCTGACTTTCTAGCTGAGGGCCACTTGCTTCAAGATCTTTCCTTAAAAGCACAGTTAAAAGAGTGGGCGTTCAGAGCCTTGCCCAATCTTGCATGGCCTATGTAAAGACCAGGCAGCATCCCAACCGTATGCTCAGCATCAAGCAGACAGTAGTCTCTTCCTTATTCTCAGGAGTTCTCTGGCCCAGTAAAGAGAGGGCCAAAGGACTACTTTTTCTACCTTACAAGCTTCATTTGTAGTTTGTAAACTAAACCTGATAAATTAAGTAGCAATTACTGTGGTCCCCATCCACTTGATGTGCTAAAATATCACAATGAAAGGAAGAACAAACATTATATTAAACAGCAGCTGAAAGGCCTAAAGAGACCATTGTGGTTTACTTCAACCTACAGTATTCTCTACCTACACCACTTCCAACAAGTTACTTCCAGCTTTCTCTCCTATTATCTTTAATATGTAATAGGATAATTACTTCTGTGAAATTCTACAAAAGCACTTATCCTTGCTTAGTAGTGAAACACTGTTTCAAAAGTAGGAGTTAGAACCTTAGATAAAAGGTTTTCTGTCTAAACATTTCTACAGGCAAAAATTATGAAAGTTATAAGTATTCAGTCCCTACTCAACAAAACAACCAAAACAAGCACAGGCTAGTAGTTTTGAACCTGCTAATACTGAATAAAGAAGGACAGCTTTCATCCAAAGGTGAAACACACAAAACTCATGTGCAATTTGCATGAGCAACTTAACAGACATATCAGAAAAAACTGTACAGTACGGCCGGCTAGAGATACAACAAGCTGTTTTCGTGTATATATCCACAACCCCTACTTACAATAGTAGCCCTCGCACACACATTTCGTATTATTTTGTGTTAATCTGACATATGTCATTGTACATGCCCATCTACAAAAATCAAGCACAGAGAAAAGGAGAAAAACCTGTTATGGTAAGAATATACCTCCAACATGCCAAAATCAGGTTGCCAAAGCATCCTTAATTCTGCAGTCTTGGCCCTATGCATTACAGTCCTTTGGTACTTGATGAACCTAGATGCATGCAACATAATGGATTGGAAGAATCAGGACTAAGGGAAAGACATAGTTCCTCTATTCACGTCTTTCTATAGCAGTGTAATTTAGAGCAGGTCTTTCAAAGAAGTTACCTCAAAGCAACAGCTTTTTTCCTATAGACTTTAAGACACCACTGAGATAAAATAATGCGCTCTAAATGGTGACAGATAGATCTTGAAACCAAATGGGGAATGCCTGTAAAATTTTTCAACAATACAATTAAACTTCTGCTAAGGAAACTAGAAACTCTGCATAGAAAAATCTAATTTGTTCCTATCTTTTTGAATGCACCTAAGCCCCAAGATCCTGGCTGCATATGCTCAAGCCAAGCAAAGGACTCTAAGGGAACTGCCTGCAATAAATAGATCACTTGATCAATATTTATTTAAGTGTCCTCTGTTGTGGGAATTGTGACATTAAATCAGGATTAAGGGAGACAGGACCAAGATATAAACAATGAGCATAATATTTGCTACCTTATGTTAAGAGTCACTCTATTTATTTTCTCATAAGAGGCTTAGACATCTCATATAAATTTAGAAAAGGTCCATTATTTAAAATAAGGGTAAACCTTTCATTTGTCTATATTCTGCTTTACCTTTCTTCATTTGTGAACAGCTTGCTCACAGCTTGCTCACAAATACAGTTTGGGAAAGAGAGACTGCTTGAGTAAACCCAAACAAATTACTTAGCTATCTCCTTCCAGGTGAAGTGGCTCTTCCCTAAAAGGTAGGCTGGACAAAGCCATTTCCAATCCACCTCTCCACAAAGCCACAGTAATCAGTCAGATGCCATGCCTTATTTCTACATGTATGCACTACTGTATCTCACAAGGTCCCTTCAAGAAAAACATACCTAGTGCAGGTAAAATAAAACAATTGATACACTTCACAGCACACAAAATTTGCTTGGACTGTTTACCAGCTGAATAAGTATATGACACTAAAAGGTTAGGATACCTACACACACACATATATTTTGTCCCAGTCAGTCCCAGAGCTCATGTTTAGAGTCCACTACCCACTCTACAGACTCAGACTAAGACCTAAGAATAGCAACTGGGTTTCTCTGCTCTGTACATTTGTGGCAGGAAGAGCAACACTGCCAGCTTCAGAGAAAGAAAGCACAGTGATGGCCTCATCACCCAAAAATATGCACATCAGCTCAAATGCTGCCAGCAATAGTATGGCTGAGAGCAGTCCCAGGTGGACTGCTGCTCTGGTCTGGGTGAATGATTTCATCAGCTTCCTAACAGCCTGAAGGAGCACACAAAGGATTTTACTAATTCTGTAACTTCCGTTTATTCCACTAAATGCAGCAATTTCTCTTGTCTGTTGTTAAGAATGTGTTATTGATGGGGAAGAGCAACATGAAGAAAGGTACTCCGGTTCAGTCAATATTCCACACCTAGTGTTAGCAAACCACCAGTAACCAGGTGCTCCAGCTCTTGTCTATGGGTCTGTTTAGCCCCAGTTTAAACCTAATGTGCTCCTCTAAGTATTTATACAAGCCACATGCCCAGCACACGATTGCTACCTCCAAATGGTATTCTCAGAAACAAACACCACCTGGTGCTTATTCCCCCTGAACCTGGATGACAAATGTACCCAGAGTAAATATTCTGAGAAGCGCACACAAACCTGGGATCTCAAATCACTGGCTGTGTTCATTTTCTTCCTTGTATCTGCAGCATCCTTCCTTTTGCTGCTTTGGTTTTTTGTTTGGTTTTTTTGTGTGTGTGTGTGTGGTTTTTTTTGTTTTTTTGTTGTTGTTGTTGGTTTTTTTTCCTTTTTTTGCTTGTGCTAAAGTGTTAGCCAGTCAAACAAAACAGTTTTTGATGGACAGGCAGTTATTATTATTCCATTGCTGGGTTTTGCCCACACCTGCCCTATACTGATCTTGGCTCCAGCCACACTATAGCATAGAAAAAAAAAAAAAAAGAAAAGGAAGCAAGAGTTAAACAAAGATTCTTTAAGTACTAGCAAAACATTTGGATTCAGACTCTTACTTGTGCTCTTTAAAGCCATTCTTTTGAAAAATGTCTATGCAGCAAAGGCATTTCTCTTACACATAAAAATTCTTGAAAAACAGGAAAAGGAAATTAATGCTTCCTTCGAAATTAACTACTGTTGGCACAGTCTTGAGCCTGTTACAGTGATACTCTACTGTGTTTTTACCTTTGTCCATACTTACAAGATCTGGCATTTAATTTTGAAGTTAAGCTAGCCATAAGGTTTGAAGGATAAGCCCAAGCATTTTTACTGATGCCAAACACCTTTTTAAAATAATTTTTAAACTACCGTCAAATTACACAGAACATTATAAACATTTGTAGTCACCAAGATTGTATTTTCAGAATTTAACCCAGAATTTTAAGAAATTCACAGGGTCTCACCAATGCACTAAGATGGCAGTCAGGCATACCTTCAACATAGGCCAATTGTCAAAATTTCTTTTGTTCTGGCAGCATTTCTATTATCTAGAAATTTCCATTCACTGCATAGTATGCTTCCATCTTGCTGTATTATGGGAAGAAGACTCTCCTCACCTTAACCCTTTTCTAACATACCTGTGTAGTACGAGAAATGATGCACCCTCCATACTTTCATCAGTGGAATTAAACAGTCTTGATGAAAATGGTCTGAGCAGACTAAAATTTAACTCTAATCTCACACAGATTTCCTGCAGAAATGCAAGAGGACACTTCAAAACCACTCAGGCCCCAACACAGTAAAGCTTTTCAAAACTCCCCTAAATCCTGTTGATAGCAGTGGGTGTGTACATGTCTAAGCGGTGTAGCCCACAGAGATGGATTAGGAGCCACCACATAAATTTCGAAGGCCAGGGAAAATAGGATAATGATACTGTCATTTCACAACATTGCAATCGAAAGAGGCACACATCTACTTCTGCTGTTGAAATGCTGGTATTTTTACAAGAGTAAAAGGCTCCATCTGTATTAACTAACAGCAGTGGAAGACTTC
>JAVHNF010064393.1:20579-30823 GCA_034783455.1 Micropsitta finschii
GTGACAGGTGAGGAAACACAAAGAATTTTTATACCATTTTTCTTTGTTCTGTCTTCACCCACATTCATGACATTGTTATTTTTGTATCTGAAATTCCAGGTGTATAACTAAAAAAAAGGGGCAGGGATTCGGGTCAGATTTTCCAGAGTACTTAGTAGTAAGGCAGTATTTGCTATTCTCAGAAGCTTATGAAAAGAAATTAAAAATGAATATTAAGGAGTAAGGAATTGGGCTTTCAGTCTTTTGAGCATGCTAGATACAGAGATCATCACACTGGAGTACCAAGAAGGTATGCAAGGAGAAAGAGAGTGGAAATGTTTCTGTTCTGTGTTTGGAGTCCTTGATCATTAGGTTACACTATGTTAGGCAAATAGAGAAAAACATGTACAGATTATAAGGATTCACAATAAAAAAAAGTCAAAAAGTACCAAGAAACATTGATCAAGTGAGACTGCATTTGAGCATTGATTTGAGCAAAGGTAAACACCATTTCTAATGATAGCAATGAGCAACATTTTTGAATGGGAATAGAGCTGAATGTAGCACTATGCTTCCTATCTCTGTTCTGCAGTAAAATGAAAAAATGCAAAGCAAGTGGTCTTTGAAAAGCTGTGCAGCAAAATGAATGCACATTTAGCATGTATGAAAATAATTAAGATCAGATGCCCATTTTTTCCAGCTGAATAGTTCTCCCTCTCAATCAAAAGAAACCACCCCACCCTCACTCCAGTTCATCCCCAGAAAGTATAACAATACTGGTTCTGTATAATTTGTGAAATTTTTTTTGCTGTTTATTATATTTGGTTTTCCAGGAAGAAAGCAGCTGATTG
Source organism: Micropsitta finschii (assembly GCA_034783455.1). Lineage (NCBI taxonomy): Eukaryota > Metazoa > Chordata > Aves > Psittaciformes > Psittacidae > Micropsitta > Micropsitta finschii. Next base: position 21,410 of record JAVHNF010064393.1, read on the forward strand.
CCCTAGGTAAGAGAAAATTTTCTCTGCAAGAAAATTTAGTGAAACAGAGGGGAAAAAAGCCCCTGGAATCATAACCAGTCCAGTACATGAATCACTCTGTTCATGCCAAAAGATAAAATTTTGCATTTGGTAAGATAAAGAAAATAAAATCTATATTGCTGCCACTGCCAAGAAAAAGCAGCACATGCACATACACAAATATGCACAACACTGTTCCTCTCTGCCCTGTACTAAAAGCACATTATTCTGGCTTATGGGTTTTATATTTAGACTATTAGTTATAAGACCAATATCTTAAAAATATTTGAACTATGTATTTTTATTTTAACCTTTGTAAATGAAAATTATCTGAAATTACCTTTATTTTTTTTTAACTCTTCAGTAGTTTGAAGCACACCTATCTTTACAGTCATCTATTTTCCATTCTTTTCATGGATAGATACATATGTTAGATTCATGTTATATATGCAGTAATAATACTCTAGGTTAAGTCTGCATGATCATAGGTAGAAGTGCATTTAGCAGATGCTCAGGCTGCTCATACTTCCATCTCCCCAAGGAGTATTTCAGGTGTTCCAGACCTTTGAGCAACTCCCATGTGATGCATTTAAACGCCATACCAAATTGTTAGAAAAATGTTTCTTTTAAACTTCTTTTGTCATTTAGCTTCCTAAATTCCATTGCTCTAAATTGCAGGTAGAGGTATATTCAAACCTCTGTCTAAAGCAGCAGGGTAAACATGGAAAATTCATAGCACTTCAATGAGAAAAAATTGATGGTAAGATCTCATGGTCAAGCTAGATTCTGAGACAATGGGTTTTAAAGCCATTAGGCATTTGTATCTTAGGTAATTCTCAAGGACCCCAGATGCACTGCATATATCAGTATTTTCACCTTCTGAATTCTACACAGCTGCCCAGGTAGTTTAGTACAGCCTTTCCTAAGACATGGAGCAAAGCAAATTTTAGTCTCTTTATTTTCAATTTATTTTATTTAGCTGTGTTTTTGTTGTTTGTTTGTTGTTTTGTTTTTTTTTTAATAGACTACACATATTATAGTGAAAATTAGATTTCCCCATGAAAGCTCTTACTTTTCTTTTGCCAAAAATGTAATGAGTAGGCATTTTCCTGCATATCCTGTTTAAGCCGAAAGAGCTCTCAAATGTGCACAAGGGAAAAATTTGGTTCTTACAGCACTGTTCTCTTTTTGGAAAGGGAAAACCAACTCCCTTGCCAATTAAATGCCATGCTTAAATACCCCTTATCCTTTTGCTTGTATAAAGTGATCGTTTTTGGGTAAATAATTGTATTACCTCTGATGCCAATAGTTAATATTACTAAACCACTTTTATACTGATTGCATAAATTTTAAAATATTTCTCTATTTTGAATGCAAAACCATTTTGACAGATCAATCTAAATTCTCTGTGTGAATCTGTTTCTTTGTAACCCTGTTACATATAGTGAGGAAGAAGCAGGATTGTCAGTCTGATCCTTTACACTATATGCTTTCATTGGATAAGTCAAAGTAGAATTGTGTTTGAGTACACATTTTGGGACTATTTTTGTGTCTGATACACAGTACACATTCCTTGGTTTCTTAGAAAATGGACTCCTGGGCTTGCAGATTTATCTTGTACTTTGATTTGAGTCTTATGACCTTTATGGTCATTTAAAGTTACTTTACACGGAACCTTTTCCAGCCATTTGCAGTCATCTGCTTTTGGAGCAGTGTCATTTGGCTAAAACTAATCAAGAGATTTTTGACTAGGATTAGGATTCTTTTAAGACAGCGGGAGAAAGAATGGGGCTTAAATGGCTCTGATTTCCAGGCTATTAAGCAGTACTGATTAAAGTCTCAGATGGGTATAGGATACTGTGGATTTAGTTAGCTTGACCAGAGCTCCACAGTAACCTCTGGAAAAATACCATGCCAATGTACAAATCAAGCGCTACCAAAGCACTTAGATTAAGTGAAGAAAGTTTTCAGAGCATTAGACCATATGGCTGTTGAAACCAGAAAAGAGAGTAAGAGGTCCCAGATGCAACAAAAATGTTAATAGGAATAAATGCTTCAATATTTTTTTCCTCAGAATTGTGGAACAAATATAATCACTTTTTTAGATGTGGGATCAGTTTTATTGAAATCAGCGCAACATAATTACATTCCTGAAGTTAATTGTATGCATAATGGCTTTGCTGTATGAGATCAGTTCCGTAAACAGTTTGGTCCAAGCTTATCTTGCTTTGCTTGAGGCATCTGACCAACTTCTGATTGTAGCTGCCACCAGCACCCTCCATGTCTCACCTGGGAGAACATCCTTAGATGGACAGAGTTACATCCTGGTGAGTGAGGGCTTGTGTCTCTTGCTCAACACTACCGTGAGCCTGGAGAGACACACGTCTAATAGTCATTTGGATGCCTGAATTTACATTTGCAAAAGCTAGGCTCTTGAGTATGATTTTACTCATCACATAAGTAACCGCACCAAGTTCAGTGGTCTGGGTGTAACAAATTACTTATTTTAATGTGTTTACAAGATTGAGCCCAAAATATGTTGCTTCTGCACAAATCCATGCACACTACAAGGTTACTTCAATAGTAAGAAAACAGATTCATTTAAATTTGTTCACAAGCAGATCTGCATCTTGATATCAGGGAATAGATATGTGTTCATTGTGTGGGGTATTTGAATTCATTCCTTTCTTTGCTAAATAAATGAATGATAAAACAAAATACTGCTTGACTTCATTTAAAAGCCATTCTTCCAAATAAAGAAGGGTTCTGGGATCTGTGAATGTTTCCCCTTTCTTCTTCTGTTCTCTTCTCCACAAAAATGAATGTATGTGCAGCTGAAATGGCTGTTAGCTAGAGAGTTCTGCGTAACTAAATGAAATGCTTTGCATTGTGTTGCCATGCTGGGATAGTGCAAAGAAGGAGATGCAATAACCTGGGAGGTTTGGCAAAGATTTCAACCAAAGCAGTAGCAAGGATAGACAGAAGTGGAAATAAAAACATAAAAGAATGCGACTAAAGGCTTGGCAAACTTGTCCATAAACCTTCACAGAAATTTAGAGGTTTTTTTGGGAACTGCCATGGGCAAGGCCATTGAGACTGTAACCTCCTGGGTTCTCAAGCCAACTAGTTGGCCAAGCAAAAGGCAGTCTGACTGCAACTGGTACTTGTGCAAGGTTGTGATTGTTGCTCAGAATCAGGGGAGAGATGAACTAGTGAGACTGTCAACATCAGGTTAACCAGAAGGGAACAAAATACTTTTACAAGCAGTAAGGACCACAGAACAGGTGGCATTTTGGCAATATCTGTGTTGGCAGGAAGGTTAGGGGAACCGGAACAGATCTGTAGAGCAGAACAGCTGATGCTGAACTCCTGGATTTTGAACTAACACCAGTCTTAGTCGCACAGACTGAACACCCCCTGCCAGTTAGAGTGTACCCTTTAGTTTCCCTCATTCATTAAAAACCCCAAACAAACTAACAGAAACAAGCACAAAACCCCAACATATCACATAACATGCTTTGAAACTGCTCCATGGTGCAAATGAAGGCACAGTGAGAGGTATACCAAGAACTGATAAACCTTTGTTTCCAGCTGGCTCTTTGGAAACTTTTTCCTTTTCTGCTTGTGGGAAACTGATTAACAGCTCTACCAAGCTGAGGATTTACCAGTTTGAAGGAGTGACTTTATACCAGTTGTGAAGTCTGCTAAAAATCTGTAGAGGCAAGCTGACCATCAAGGGCTGTGCAAAAACTGTTATACTGATACTCAGTTTATCTTATTTTAATTTTTCTTAACCTGACTGTACTCTAGCAATTCCTTAACTGAAAGGAACATCTAAGCTACAGAAATGGTGTTTTCATAATATCATTCAGGATCAAGTTCAATCTGTGTATCTTTCAGCATTCTCACAGTCTGCTCCTACAGGCTGAGAATGCAGAAAGCAGCTGGGGTTTTTGCTTTCTTTCTTTTTTTTCTCCAAACTATTTATCCACAAATGTCATCCAACAATAGCTTCAGATTTTAAAATATCATAGAAGGCAATTAAGGTTATATGTTCCAGGATTCATCAATCAGATTTGCTAAATCACTAAGCCCTTGGTTTTGAATTAATTCTCCCTTTTATTAGTGGCAGCAGTAGGCATTACCTGAAAGTGAAATAAATATCAGATTTCAAATGAATGGGAAATTTAAGGTCCCAACTTTTAAATAAAGCTTTGAAGCCAGTACAGCTGCAGAATAAATTGCTTTTATATCTGTGTGCTGAAAAGGGCTTTCACATGTCATGGCCTTGTGAAATGTCCTGTGGAAAAATTGTATTTAATAGTGATGTACCCAAGATAAAATAATTGAAATAGAGCCCAGAGACTTTTAGCAATAGTAAACGCTTTTGTTTTGGTATCAGGAGAATGTCATTGGTTATTGCAATAGTGGGAGTAAATGAACCCTGTAAAGAACTTTATAGGGAATAATTTTCTCTTGCCATCAGTTCTTTCAAAAACAGCTTCCTTAGCAAAACTTCTCCAGAGAACCATTGAAGATACTCAGGTTTAAGAAGAAACTGGTGCAGTGGCTTGAGCACAGAAGCACGGGTGCAGGGATCTAAGCCAGTTACAACTGCAGGCTCGTTCCACTGACATAGAGCTGGCTTTGGATTTACACCTATTCAGACAACTCACCAAATTCGTATTGCAATGGCTGTCTGGTGACTTATTTAGTACTCCAGAGATGTAATTTAATATAATGCTTTAGACACACAGAGAAGCAGCTCAATTGATGGGTAATGACCATGGTTTTCCATCATATGCATGCACCCTGTATTTCTTTCTCCAGTGATAATTTTTGATACTTTAAATGATTTAATTTCATGAATTAGCTTTTATCAAATTTGATTTTGGGTTTGGGGGTGAGGGGTAGGAGGGCTAGAGAAAGCATGCCACTTTCCTAGTCTCCATTACTCATATTGATACTATTTAACTGCCTTGATTAGTATTCACAATTTCCTCTTGACTTAATATCTTTTCAAGCTTCAGTAATAAGAATTTTACTTCCCTTTTCAGGTATTTAATGTCAGCATGACCTGAACTTTCTCCTTTTGTGCTCATTTAACACTTTACCCCAGATCAGATAACTTATTCTTAACACACATACTCAAATCTCAGTCACGTATCTGTGATTTTCTAAGCCATATTTTTTGTTTGCTTGGTGTTTGCACTAATGGAAACAGTACTAACCCTCAAGCAAGTACTGTTTCCGTTTTTAGTTTCCAAGTTCTGCAGTGATAAATCTGGACTCTGTAGATAGGAAAAGAAAAATCAACTTCTTTACCTTTGTAAATTCCCTTTAAATCTTCCTGCCTGGTGTTATTTGGGGGCTGGAGTGAATGAATAGAAAGGTAAAGAAGTCTTCCTCTGTAAGAATGCCCTTCAAGACAATGGTTATAGTTAAAGCTGTATTTATGGGATTTCCTAATCACATGAAGTGATAAAAGTGTTTGATATTAAACCAGAAATAAAATTTGCCATCAACCAACACCACAGGGGTGGGTAGAAATATTTTCAAATGTCATGATTTGGCTCCAGTTATGGATTAGGGTCATTCTTTCCCTTGATTTCCTAGATGTATTCATAACTCCCCAAGACCATTCATTTTATGAGTGGCTTTTTGAAACCTTATCAATTGCTTATCCATGGCCATAATAAACCCACATGGCCATAATAAACCCACCTTTGCCTATGATTTCCCATAAAACTTGAGCTAAGATTTCTCCTGAGGTGCAGATTAGAGCAGAAGATAGATACTTTCTAGCAATAAAGATGTTGTTGACATGTACCTTGCTGCAGAAAAGCACAGGTTGAAGAGGGCATTCTCTTCTTCCCATCATTGTCCATTATGTAGAAAATAAAAATAGAGAAAAGTTAATTAGCTTGTTTTGCTGGGAGTGGCTTTGGAATGTAAATTCCTCACATAGATTAATAATTAATGTACCACAATGAGAGTCATCATGCCAGATAAGACCAAAAACATCTTTAAGTTTCTCTCTTGGCAGTAACTGACAGCATCTATATTTGTGGTACAGTTGTTCCTTGCTTTGCTATAACCCTTTTAAAAGATGGCCATTCCTTGCTGTGGAATCAAATGTTTCTTCTTTTTTTTTTCTTTTCCACTCACAGAAAGGTGGACTCTTGACTCTTAATGGGATTGTTTCCTGCATAGCAATCTTACCCTCCCCTGCACCCATAACTGCAAAAGCCTTTCACTTGTTACCTTGTGCTAAGGCAGCCAGTTGGTGCTGTCTTGCAATCCTTATTCCAGCACAAATTTCCAGACACTTGCGTGGTTGCCACCATTTTCTCTGCTTCAAGTCAGAAGCTGTTTTCTGGTTATGAACTTTACACCTGATACCTGTGTATTCTCTGGTCACCTGTGACTGCATTGCTTCAGACTCAACCTGACAAAGTGTCTCAGTTCCCATACAAACATTTGTTTTCAGAGTGCTAAGGTGGGTACTTGGAGAGACAGAGATAGCAGGGTGTTGGTATTTTTTAAGAGTAAGATAGAAACATATTTTTCAGAGAAAAACCATGTCAGGTAGACAAAATGGTGTGCAACCCTCCATGTCAACAAGTATTTATGCCATGGAAATCTGTAGTTTAGATCCCAAAATTTTACACAGCCTTTGTGATTAAAATTCTTAGGGGAGATTAATTAAAAGGAAACACACACCTCTTCTCCCCCAAAAAAACCTAACCAACAACAAAAAAGACAGAGAACAGCAAAAAACCTAAACCCACAACAGAGCCAAAGAATTCTTGAGAGAGGAAAGCTCATTCACCATACCTCCTCAGCACAACCACTTGATCTAGAGTTCAGCATTGATTAAAACATTAAAGACAGTTTTTAAATGCTTACCAACCCCAGGTGAATAAGCGAACAAGCAGAAAGCATCCTAATATGCAGAGAGGCTGCACTCCCATTGTGTTGCAAGATCTGTGTGGTGGCAGCAGTCAGTTATTGACCTAGAAAATTTACAGATAACATTTAAACAACAATGGCAGTTTTAGCCAACACAAAGAAATTTTCTGAGAGTTTTCTGAAGCAGAAAGATTTCTACTGCTGAGCAGGTCAAGATTTGATTTATTTCACCTGCATGTTCTCTGCATCCAATAGCAGGTGGGATTCAAGATTGGATTTTTTAGAGTAACTTTCTTGCGTACCTGTCTCTGTTCTCTGACGTCTGTGGATTAAAAGTTCCTGCTCAAAAGACAAAATACTGCAGAACTGCCTTATGGCTTTTTGCCTGCTGTTTGTAGCCTGCTTGTGAAAAACCATGCATGTCCTTGTCTATCTCCATCCACAAGCTCTTTCATATCCTTGGATTTTATAAACTATATGTAAGACTTACTTTATCACAAAACTCCTAACCAATTAGCTACTGGGATGAAACAACTGCTAAAATAATATATCCTGATCTACTAGAGAACTTCATAGAACTGTACTTCTTGCCTTCTTCTTCATCTTCATTAGTATTACATCTTCTGACCCTACTATAAATCCACAGTATTTACTTAATCTGCATTTATGTACACAAGAAAAAGCTTTAATGATTCAGTTTCATTATAGAGCAGCACCGTTTTATCAGAAACAGAGTTTGCTTGCTTCATGTCTCCACCATCCAACATAACTTTGATATCCCAAAATGGAAAAATAGACCTCCGCACCATTCCCTATTTCAGCAATGACAACTGAGATCAGAACTGAAATTATAGCCATGTTAGGTAACTGAGCCAATAAAGAAAATGACAATTGTAGACAGCTGACTGGCAACTACTGTTATTAATTTTAATATCTTTCATAACTTTTAAAAAATGAAAACCAACAAAAATTAAGTTATTTAGGTTTTACTGTGGAACTTTAAAATGAAAATTATGATAGCTGATAACTACAGTGTTTAGGTAGAATGTGGGCTGAGGTTCCAGACATCTCTGAAATGATCAGAGCATAGATAGGAAGGTGAAGAGCCCACCCACCTTCAGCTGAGTTCTCTGATAATTAGTATAACTGGTTGCAAGTCAAACACTTAATGGCATATTACTAAAAAAAAAGATTAAAAAAATACCATGGAAGGATTTTTTTATTCCAGTCCAGAATGAGAAAGTATTTTAAATATTGACAATTTATCCTGGCTATTTTTAACTGAAGAGTAGATTAACTGATAGTAACTTTCACTATCATCTTAGACATTTTATCAAGTATTTCAGCTTCAGTAGGTTATTAAAAAGGTCTCCATTTGCCATAGGACCAAGATATTCCAAAGAATGACTTCTCCTTTTCAATCCTCAACAGCCACAGAGGCTTTTGTCACACAACCATGCTTTGATGTTGCATACACATTGCTTACACTAAGCTATGCTGTTCAGACAGTTAGCACTCAATATCTAAGTCTAGCCTACTGTCACTCTAATATTAGTCCTCCCAAGAACCAGATATATATTGAGTTATATCTAGTGTGTGATTCAACAAAATAAGTGCATGTTTAAATCTATTGCTATGAAATAGGTACTTAAATAACTTAAAAGATACAGGCTTTAAGGCAGTTCTGAGTTTTCATGAAGACAGTATTCTTTAGCTTTTATATGAAATACATGGTGTTTTAAACAAAAAAAATGTATTAATTAAATTCTTGTCCTTTCATCTAGTACTGTTGAGAAGAAAGCATGAAAAGTAAATATTAGCAGACATACTGTCAATTCACCACCAAAAGCTGGATCTTTTAATCTCAAGGAAATCAACAAACAAACACTGAATGACGTTCAGCCGTAAAAAGAAGGGATAAAAAGATTTAGTCTGGACAACTATTAATTGCATTTCACTTACACCTACAGGCACCATGATTTACCTTTCATTTTGCTACATAAAATAAGAAAGAAAGAAGTCATCTTTGTTCTCATAAGCTTAGCAGTCTGAACAGGTTCCTATAAAAAGTAATTAGAAGCATTTGTGAATTTATAGAAAACTGGTTTGTTTTTTTTCACAGTATTCTTCTGTCTTTACTAGAAATAGAGTTCTGGAAAAGACATACAGGGCCAAATCAAAGAAAGGTCTCTATGTCTCAGAAGAATCAATACTGATCTGGATATGACAATAGGTATCTTAGACAGTAAGAATGGAGATCCTCTACAGCTTGTAGAGGAAATGTACAGAGAAAAACAGAGGAATGTGGAATCCCATCATTTTTTTCCAGTTTAAGTAACCACAGTGCATCCCATCACCAAGAACCATAACCAGGTAAGTGTCCAAAGCACTCTTAGGTTGTGAGTGTAATACACAGAATCACAGAATCCCAAGGGTTGGAAGGGACCTCAAAAGATCATCTAGTCCAACCCCCCTGCAAGAGCA
>JAVHNF010064397.1:8410-19262 GCA_034783455.1 Micropsitta finschii
CTGCAGTGAAAGCAGCTCTATCTCCAGCTGGGAAGTCTGATCTGGGTGCTGAAGTTGGCTTCTGGGCAGTGTGGAAGTAAAGGAGAATGTCTGGTTCTGGCAGAAGCTTGCATAAACTTATAACTTGGAGTGTTTGCGTGCAAGCTCAAGAGACAGTGAATTTTTGCAACCACATGCAATGCTGAGTGGTGTGTGAGCATCCACCCATGTTTACAGAATCCCATGGTAAGTGTCTTTTCAATATTCCTATTTTTTCTTGAGGCAGAAATGTGCCAGGACCTATTGTAGACCTTGTTAAGTAAATTCCATCTTTCCTTTTGTATTCTTGTTCTGCTTTTTGGCTTTCTATGCTATGGGTTAATCTGTTGATGATGCTTAAGTTTAAAGGGACTGCAGCTCCACGGTTGTTCATGTGAAAAAAGAAGATAAATTGTGTATGCTTGAGTGTTTTTCACTGGACTTCTTATATTACCCCTGTTTTTTGAGATGGTGCGGTACTGTCTTAAGTTATTTGGGGAGGTTGTGTTTTCTAAAATGGTCAGCCTTGCATTTATGCAGGAAAAGCTGTGGTGTCTTTGCCTTCAGAATTACAGCAAACCCATGATCACTGCAGATCATTTGGGAATGGGTTCTCTCCCATTGCTGTGCTTAACTTTAAACATGTACAGTTCCTTGTAAAGAAATTTAATGATAAATAATAAGGTTTTTTAGCCCTGCAGACTTAGTTCTCTGCAAGCATTTAGTACATGATTTATTGACATCAATGGTTTCCTGTGTTTTATTAGCACAGCAGTTTCAGCTGGTCCTGTAATCTCACATTTCTTTTTATAACTATTTTATAAGGAGAAGGGCCCAATTAAACCAGTTCAGGTTTCTCTGCTGCAGTGCTGCTGTCCTTGCTCTCACTGTACAATGCCCATCTTGGCCTTTGCCATGTACCCCAGCACTCCTGCATTTCATGGGGAAGCTTCTACAGCCCTTATCTTTTTGACCATTTTTGCCCCCTGTTATTCTGATGTGTACACAGATGCACACAATCCAGTGTTTGCTTTGCATTTTCTAGCCAACACACACCAAGATTACATTGAGGTTCCCCCTCTGTGCAGGACTGCTGTAGACACTGAAACCTCCTATACTGGAGCTGTGTCCCCCTTGCATCCCCTGTGCATTTACCGACTGCTAAGCTGGCCCCCTGGAGCAGGGCTGATGTAGAGGTGGGAAAAGAGAGGCGGGGGGGACAGGTGAGAACTGCTGCAGGCTGATGAGGAGAGCTTCTGCTATCTGATATAGTGAGCCAGGTGGTTTCTGTTGTTGCCAGTAAAGGCAAGGATAGAAGGTAGGCAGGAAAGAGGCACGATATATCTGCAGCAGCCATCACCCAAAAGCAGGTATCTGTGCTGTAGCAGGAAGAAAAGGAAGACTTTAGCTCTTGGATGGTGTGGCTCTTGAAGGATCATTTCCTGCTTCTCCAGTGAAGAATAATGAGGATGAGCAGAGCCTGAAGGCTTTCTGCAGGATGTAAGTCTGACATGAACCTGATCCTTCTCTGGGTGCCTGATGTGTGATAACAGCACTGCTTTATCACCACTCTGCTGTTTAACTGGTAGCTCAAGGAGGTATGGAAGCAGCCACTATGTTGTTGTTTTTGTCTTTGTACAAGCATCCTGCCACTGTTGATGCAGGAGTGAGTCTTACCCAGGAGGAGCTCAGGATGAGTGTACTTTAGATTCTTGATTGGGGTTGTAAGACTTGTATGCTAACTGCAAATTCAGAATTGGCAAAGACTGGTTACAGGATGGAGTGCCTTGGTTTGTGAGTTTTAACATCATCTTTAGGTATTTTGTTGAAGATATGTATTGTGTAGATTGAAACATTAATTTAAACTGGATTAGAAATACATAAAAGTAATGTTAAAAATCTTTTTACAACTAAGTTTAAAATAAATATGTAGTTTAGCTATAATGAAATATTCAGTCTAACTTAAGCTCCCTTATCCCCTGATCTAAGCACCTTAAGCCTTCCTCCCTTTGTGACCTGCTGAAATTTACTGGCTAAGAGGTTGGAACCAGGTTTTTTGAGAAACGAGCCAAAATTTGTCAATTGTCTGTCAAATTCAGAGAGATTCTGTTGATTTTTATTTCATTCAGTGAATTCAGTACCTAGTTATTTCAATTCAATAAATGGTTATTCCAAAGCTGAGGAAGTGATTTAGGTGAGAATTCATTTCATAAGTTTGATCTGTAAGCAAAATGTCTGTTCTTCTCTGTGCCCAGTCTGCTTCGGGTGATTTTATCTAAGTAAATAACAGCAGTTTGATGGTTTTATGAATTTACTTTGCCTCCCCTCACCTCTCTTAATGCCACCCTCATAGGAATAAGAGCCAAGAGTGTGTTTGTGTAGAGCATTAGAACTGAGTCATTTTCCATGTGTAATAATTTAAGTAAGGGTGTGTGATGTGCAAGTTATCTGCCTCTTCGGCAAACAAAAGGCTCACGTTACAGTGATCCCGCAGAGAATAAAATGTAGACAATACTACAAATACTGAACAATCAAGATTTCTGCTTAAATAACTTTCATTTCTAGCATCTGTTCATTTCTAGAATACAAAGCAACACCAGTCCCTCTGATGCATCTTGTTGAATCCTTTTCAGCTGAAGTGAGAAATGGAGGCATGGGATTATTTAAACCTGCACATACTTTGCTGGTTGAAACCCACAGGCTGCAAGCTTTCAATATGTAATGTTGCCCCTGGCTGTGCAAGAAGATTCTTAAATGTGCAGGTCTTGAAGAAAAGTGGTCTGTTAAGGAAGGGCTGCCTTGGGTAAAAGTGACCTTGAAAATTAAAGCTTGCTATGATTTCTTTTTTAAATCACATAAGTGCCTGGATGAAGGGAATTAGTCATAAGAAGGAAGTCTTAAAACTGGTTTCAATTAGATTTCAAAAGTGAGGGTTATGCAAGTCATTTAAAACCTTGGTTTTCTCCCTGCCACCAGAGTTAATAAATGCAATCTAACATGAGGTTCTGGCAAGATACAGTGTGGTCTGTGAAGGGCCTCATGCAGGTTAAAACAGTGGTTTGGAATCATGTTTAGCATCTATCTGGTGAAGGAGCAGTACACGGGAGGAGATGACTTGTTCTCACCAGCAGGATGCTTGTAGATACAGCTGATCTGGAGCCATTATTTAGGCGTGTTTTGGCTAGGCCTTCAGTGCTGGGCTGGAGACTAGGTCAGCTGCACCAGTAAGGCTCTGGTTTCTGAAGGAAGATTGCCAATCCTATCCCAGTGCCTCCTTCCAGTACCCTTTAGGCTTTGCTTACTTCCTCCCTTTTTTTTTTTTTCCTCCCTTACTTTGCTTACAGTCTGCTTACTTCCTCCCTTCAGCACAGAAGACTATCACTTGTCTGATACTCATTTACCCAAGTGCAGCCATTGCTAAAGTAAGTGTAAAAAATCTGTGCTTCCCCGTTTCATCTCCAGCCACATCCTACAGCACACACAGAGATGTGCACAAGGAGCACGGACAGAAAAGGGACCTACGTCTGCAGTCTCCTTCAATCTCTATGACCCTCTCACAGACCTTTCTGAGTCCATGGAGGAGAACACCTACTTCTTTGCATGTTTGCCCAGGAAATAAATGGGTATCAAGTAGGTTACATCCTTCCAAAGCTGTAACAGTTTCCCCACCACCACCTTTACTATTAATCTGAATATTTGATATCAACAAAATCACAGCAGATTAAATAGTGTTTTCAGTTCCATCTGGATGTGATTGCTGTAATTGTTGCATCCAAGGGCATTTCCATCTAAATACAAAATGACTGGGAGTGGGAAGAAGAGACTGCTAATGAGAATACGAAGCAAAATACTAACAAACAACGTTCTCTATCCTGGAGACTGGGGAAGGAGAAGAGCAATTTATGCAAAAGGAATGAAAAGAGGCCTTGGTTTGCATACTTATTGTGGATTAAAATGTGTAGTTTAAAAAATGGGATTTAAGCTGTTACCCTGAATTATGGGGTTCCAGTTAAAGTATGTGGAGTGGACTGAGGGGATAAATAGGTATTGCAAGTATTTAAATCTGAAGCAGGAAAAGGAGGGGAGAGAAGTAGGAAGCAACTGGGCACCCTCTCTGTTAAGGCTCTGAGACTAAGATCTGTGTATTTAACTGAGGGCTTTTGGGTTTCATTCATGTTGCTTATTCAGTATTGATTTTTCTTAGGAAAAAAGCCCTAACAGCTATGCACCATATGCATGTTTTTCTGGGAATAAGAGAAAACAACATCATAGTATTTCTGTTCATAGTTCAGGTTATTCTGCTTCTCATGTATCACATGTATGGAGAAGTGCCATTGTAAATGCAAATAAAAGTTGAATTAAGAATCAGAAACTTCTGATCAACATCTGGTTTATATTTCATACAGTCGATCACAGGGGGCAAGCTGAAAATTAAAGATAACAATAGTAAGTGTTTTAAAGGCATGGATCTCAAGGTAAATGCAGTGATGCCCTGCTATTTGGCATTTTAGGTGACAGCAGAGATGTGTTTACTGTATTAGAGCTATACTCAAAATACAAAACTGTATTGGAAAACTTGGACTGAATAAATAATAAAACCCCATAAACTGTTACTTTAAGGCATGGGAGAAGAGGTCTGGCAGTGCACTAGAGCTTCAAAGGCACAGAGTCTGCTGTAAGGGTACCAGTGAAAGTCAGCTGGCCACCCTGCTGTTGAATGGTCCTTGTCTAAACTCCATAGTGACTGGATAAAAGAACAAATGGAGCATGGGGAGAGGGAGAATAACCCATTTATGGAGAAAACACCATCTTTTAACTACCAAAGTTCTGATGTGCTGTTTCTGTGTCATGTCAGTACTATAAGCATCTGATGGTTTCTTTAGTCTATATGTTCATCCCATCCAGCTGAACTGGCTCTGTCTTTCTTTATAGCTATCAAGAAAGATAGCTTTTAGAGTTTGTGCCTAAAAGATGGCTTACACTCACCGCAGTGAACCGGGGTGGCTGGTCCAGACCAGGTGTGAAGAATTCATGCATATACCACCTGCTGGTCAGTGGAGTGCCCAGAATGGCTTTGGATAAAGTTCTCAATTGCCCTTTGAGGACACAGAATGTATTTTTATTCTTTCTTTTTTCCTTTGGAAGCCCTATAAAAGGTGATTAGTAATACACATACCTTCAGTCAGAGATCACTGACAGATAAATTAACCCATGTTCCCAAATGAAAGCATACTTTAATTTGCTTTGCAATTTCAATCAGCTGAATACTTCAGCATCTGTAGCACCCACCTTCTGTTAGATTGTTTCAATGTCAAAGGGCTTTCCCCTTAGGTTAAACTTTCTTTTATTTTTCATTTTGGTTCTTGAATCCTGCATGTGGCTGACACCACCTGCTGTGATGACACCTTGGTAAAGGATTTGTGCATTTCCTGCTGTTTCCTTCTGTGCAGGCTTTGGACTGGGGAATGAAACCATTTAATGCCTTGGGAAAGGGTGTTTGTTTTTTTTTTTTTTTTCCTCTGTACTTAAGAATAAATCAGTATTTTAGAAAACATTTGCCCTGTGATGGCACCTATTAAGGGTAAAATGCTTCTATGATAGCCATTGGCAAGAATACCTATGAATAAAAAATGAACTACTTGAATCAATACTATTACTTTTCATTCTCTGCTTGCTTAGTCTTGCCTGTTGCTTTTATTCCCTTTATTAACTTTCCATGATGATGAATTTTTTGTTTCCAAAGAGACAACATGACCCTGTTATTGTCCATTGGTTTGTTTCATCTGCAGCACACACTGTAATGTGATGGGGATGTTGGGAGTTTCAGTTTCACAACTGCCCATGCAGAGTTTGTCTTTAAAACACCCTTCTTGTGTTTTAATTTCCCCTTGCTACTGCTTAGGCGTTTTGCTGCATCAGCTCCTTGCTTTTTATCTTTTTATTGCTGTGTTTTATAGTATTTTGTACATAGCCTGTGAACACAAAGTAAATTGAATCAGTGGCTACTACAGCTTATTCCCGATTAGATGAAGTCTCCTGGATCTCACTTATATAAATCTTAATCCAGAGCACTTTAGGTGTAAGAATAGTTTTAATAGTAGGAATAAATAAAACTTACCCTGTGTTTAATTCTTGGAGATGTTTGTAATGGCAGTCTTCATCAGCGCTATTAACCTAGGGCTGTTAACTTTCAGATGTTCTCCAAGGCTAAATTTTGTTCACTTCAGTGCTTTACTGATTTAATAAAATAGCATCATTATATCTTATTATATATCTTTGTCACATCTTGTCTCTTTTGTGCAGAGAAGAGTGGTGATCTGTATTACTTAATTGCAGAGTTTCCAACTATGATGCTAAGTGGCCAGTGTTACTTGCAGCTGATGAGCCTTTCCCAGAAGGCTAGTTTGGTAACAGCAAAGGAATGAGGATGATAATGAGAGTCACTGGTTTGGAAAAATGGGTAGGTGTTGATGCTAGGCAAAGAATAACAAAGTATACAATGGCCAGGTAATGAGTGTAACCCTCCAGCACTGACTACTATTAAGACTGACTTTGTTCCCTTATTCCTTTTGTGATCACAAAACCAGACTCTAATTTAGTGCCGGTTTTTCTCTTCCCCTTTCCTTGTTAGCATGGGGATGGTCACAGCTGGTGGTAGCAATGAGCCCATGCACTGAACACAGGGGAGACAGACTGCAGTTCATTGCTGCTGTGCCCAGCCTCACTTAATGAAGTTTATTTGAGAGCATGCAGCAGTAGTTTGTGTGTTTTATGATGGGGACAGAACTGTTAGGCTTGAAATGCATTTTGTCTCCAGAAGCATGACGGGGTTTCCATGCAGCTTGGTGCTGTGTTTAAAGATACATCCTCATTTCCATTATAAATCACTGGTTTCCAGTAGCTGTGCCGCTGTGTATTACAAAGTGTTTACTGGAGGAAGATGTTGTGAAGATTAAGAAAGGGAAAATTTTCATCTTCTTCTAATGATATGTTCACTAAAAATATTGGAAGGGAAGAAAGCCTCTGTGTGTGTGATTAAAATGGGCTTAGATGGAGTTGAGTGGAGTAAGAAGCATAGAATCACAGAATAGTTAGGATTGGAAAGGACCTTAAGGTCATCTAGTTCCAACCCCCCTGCCAAGGGCAGGGACACCTCACATGTCCTTAACACTGCTAGAACATGGGGAAAGTTAAAGGTAAGGACCGTGAAGTTACTGGTGTGGACCTACAGCAGTAAACACAAGTGTTATCAAGGCTCTTGTGTTGAGTCGGGGGTATGAGCAACTGTAATGTCCTTCTGTGAGAGGGAGTAGCCCCAATGCACTGGGAGCTCTGCCAGCCCCAGACTCTTGTTCTCTCTACTGTCATTTCTATTACATGGAATTGCTGATGAGGACCTCTGGCTTGCTTTTTATTTAGCTTGGTGCTGGAGTGTTGTCTTCTGTTTTATTGGTCATTGTCCTTAGCTTGGAAAGGAAACTCTTGGATCGCTACTGGTGGCATATTTGTGACCTGTAATAGACTTTTCTGTGACCCTGGACCTTGTGCTTCACAAAAATGGAAGAGGAAATTAAT
Organism: Micropsitta finschii; assembly: GCA_034783455.1. Classification (NCBI taxonomy): domain Eukaryota; kingdom Metazoa; phylum Chordata; class Aves; order Psittaciformes; family Psittacidae; genus Micropsitta; species Micropsitta finschii. The sequence goes on from JAVHNF010064397.1 coordinate 16,004, forward strand.
GGAAATCTGACCTTGCTTTTTAAGGGTCAAACTTTCAGTTTTACTTTCTTGACTAAAGTCTCATGAATTCTAAGTTAATCTGAGCTTCCGTGGCTTTTTGCCTAAGGTGGAGCACGCTCCTGCCTTTCTGGTTTTTTCTCCCAGTTTTAAAAAGTTTAATTTCCTGGATCTGTGAAATTGTACTTCTAGCTGGTGCAGAAGATAATCATTTCTTGCTCATGCACTCAGATCTTACAGTAGTTCGTGGCAGTTTATGGTATTCAGTTAGTGGAAAAGGAAGCCTTGAGCTAATCAGCTCTTAGTAAATGAAATCTTAGTGGTTACATCAACAGCCTTCTAGTGCTGGCCTTCTGGACTGCCCTATTCAGCAGCATGCAGTAAACTTCCAAACTGAAAGTCTATTAAAAAAGTGCTGTCTTTGCATGACTTCAGTTATAAATGCAGTGTTTAAATTTCTAATTTCCTATTTTTAATGTAAATTAAATGAATAGTTGATTTAAACCTAATAAAGCAAGCAGCATGTCAGATTTTGAGAGTGAGAAGGGATCTTCTGGCATTAATGCCAAACAGACTTATGTCTTATTCAAGCTACAACTTCAGTCTGCTGATCAGACTTCAGTTTTGTCACGTATTTCGTAATAGTTTGCACATTTGGGGATTGCTTTGTACAAGAATCACCGTAAAAATAATCAAATAGAGGTGATTCATCAAGATCTCTTCTGATTATTAACAAAGGCTACATGTGTATATGTACCTACATATGTATCTGTATGTTTATAATAAACAAGAAATGGACTATTTATTCTCCTTTTAAGTGGACTTAAAAGAAAACAAATAGATGGAAGCAAGAGAAACACTTGGGATTGCGAGGAAGTCTAATATTCCCCACCAGAGTTAGGGCAGGTTTTTCCAGTGATGGGGAATTCAAGAGTCTTCTGTTGGAGTTGAAGTAGACATGATTTGCAATTACTGCTATTATAAGTGTAGTAGAGGGTCAAATGCAGGAGGCCATCTTACAGGGCTCAACTGGGACTTCATGATCACAGAATGGGTTGGGTTGGAAGGGACCTTAAAGCTCATCCAGTTCCAATCTCCTGCCACTGGCAGGGACACCTTCCATTAGACCAGGTTGCTCCAAGCCCCATCCAGTCTAGCTTTGAACACTGCCAGAATCCACCTTGAGTTTCTAGCTCTACTGTATTTCTTGTACAGCTTTGAGCAAGTAGCTTGATTTCCATTTGGTTTGGGGTTTTTAAATATGCATTTTCTTTAATGTTCTCCATCTTACAAAATAAGAAAGTTTGATCTCAGCTTTACAAATACCATGAAGGTAACTTGGGAAGTGTCCAATGGGTGGACCCAGGCTTCTGCCCTGGACTACCATAGGGGGAAACATCTTCATAAAGTGACTCCAGATTTATGCACTTCAGAGCATAAATGAAGAAGTGGATGTGAGCTGCCCAGAAGATCAGTGTATTTTCTCTTTCTTTTTTATTGCTGTGGCCTTTCTTTATTCTGGATGCTTCTTTCTAAGCACTCAGGGAATTGCCGATCCAGGTTTGCACATGACCCGAGCAGGCATGCTGCCCTGCTCTTCACTTGTATGTTCTATTCCTGCTGTTTGCTCCTGTATGTCACTTGACAGACTGATGTTTCGATATGAAACATGTCTTCTGTATATTTATTTCTATAGTGCTACCAACTATAATGACAAATTATTATAAATTACACTTTGGATCCCAGGCTGTGTGTGTGTAGGTTTGTCCAGGGGAGCCACCCTGCAAGCTGACTACCTGCATGAGTACATGCTCCTATATACACAGTGCGAAGCAATTCAGAAAAGCTCTTAAAACAGGAAAAAAAACCCCACTGGTGTCTAATGAGAAATCTTGTGCTGATTTAAACATCTGTTTGGTTTGAATTTATTTGAGTAACTGTGAGAAGATGTGCTACCAAAGCCACTTTTCTGAAGACCTAATTACTCTTTAAGCCTTGAAAGCCTCATCTTGTGCATGCACGTCTCCAAGTCTAACCATTTTTAAGTTAAATGGTAGATTAATGAAATGTCTGGAGAGTGCTTGCCTGCACATGCATGAGTTCATCATACTATAAAAGGATGATGAGCTGAATATATGAATGCTTCATTACAGAGGAGATGGAAGCAAGCCTGAAGCTTTTAATTGGAATGAAGGAAGCTGGGACTGACTTTCATACTTGTCCAAATTGTGCTTGCATGTCTCCTTGCTAGGAGTCTGCCACTCATTTACAGTCTGATCTCATTCCTCTCCAACGGGAGCAGATGGGGATTCTTGAACTTGGCCCAAATTCCTCGAAAGTCACTGCACTGACATTTTGTCAAGGTGTAAGAGGGAGTGGGAATTGGGATGGCAGAGGGTGCCATAGCAGAGAATGATACAAGGAAGCAGCAGCAACACTTTAGTCAACACTGTGGCAATGACTGTGAATATAAAGATTTCAGTGTGGCAGAATAAATCCTTTTCTCTCTTGCCATCTACATGCCATAGCAAACAGATCCTCTTTGACTGATTTTTATTTGCATCCCCTCCTCCATTCCTCCAGTGTAATTAGCACTGAATTACAATTTTTAATGCCAATCTGGAACATCCTGATACTTGAGTCTTCCCCTTCCTGCTCCTCAGTTTGAATTTGTATGGGAATTCTGGCTACCTTGTGGGTATTTTGAGGCTTTTAAAAAGATGATCCAAGGGCCACATGCAGGTACTTCCTATTCCTGCTCTACTCTGGGGGAACCTGGGAGGGAGTGCACAAATCCCTAGTGATTTTGAACAAGAACTTGACTTTGGCTCTGCTACTTGTTGTTATCTACTGGAACAAGCAGAGGCGGGTGTTTGTGTATTACTGTAAATGACATTGTTGGGGGGGAAAAGGTGAGATGTTATATTTAGTACTAATAATTCTTAATTTTTTCCAGATGGAAATGTGAACCTGCCTTTTTCAACAGGCTGTTTGCACTTGCAGGCCAGGCTGATAATCCCCTTTGTCCACAGCATGTCCGATTGAGGAGTTTTTGTTTTGCTTGAGGGGTTGGAGGTTTTGTGAGCAGTCTTCCAAGTTGGCTATCCATAATTTAACACAAAGTGTGTGAGAGAACAGTGCGTACTTCTGATGGAGTAACTTCTAAACACAGAATTCCCTCAAAACATTAAACATTCACACCAGGAAAGGTCTGGGAGCTTTCCTTGAAAATGTGTGGCCTCAGCATCAGTGCCAGCAAGAT
>JAVHNF010064399.1:46832-56987 GCA_034783455.1 Micropsitta finschii
AATATTAACATTGGAGACGTAGAGGTTCCTCTAAACCTGTCTGATGTGGGGCTCTAGCACTAGCACTGTCAGACATTGCACTGACTTTGAACATGTCATACTTCAAACTCAGTGTAGCCCATTCCCTGAGACACATGGGATTTCTGAATCAACCCAACAGCAAACAACGTGTCTGTGTTGGTGTGACATCACCATGATTCTTATGACACAGTTATTGATCATAATGGGTTATACTGAGTTGAATAGATCACAGAATTCAAATAGATTGTTATATAAATACATAAAATAGGTATATTTCATCCTACATCTGTCCAATTAAATTTTCAGTGTAGAAAGCAAGTAGCACAATAACATCATCTCTGATCTCACCATTGAATTCTGTTGACGAGTACAACACAGGCACAGCAGTGGGAGCTCTCTGACCACATTGTGACAGCTCCTCTTCTGGAACAAGAGAAGGGCCTCCTGAGTCAGTGAGTTCTTCCTGCCTCTGCTGGTACCTGTTGCCAGTGTCATTACTGGAGTGTTTCTACACTTGTTCTCCATAAAGCGGAACAAGAGCACAACTCATTTCATTGAGAGCTTTTACAAGTTACTTTCCCTCATTTTCCTCAGGGTTAACTTTTGCACAGATGTCCTAGGAGCTGAGCTGCTGTCCTGTTTGTGTATCAGGTCAGGGAGACACATGTCAGCCCACTTCCATGCGTGTTAGTATTTCTCTCAGCCACTGTACTCTTCATGTGGGCTTTAGATTAAATTTTCTACAGGATCCAGTTACTTTATTCGGAGCACACAAAACCTTCTTCTCTTTTCTTTTTAAAGCTGTGAAACTGCAGCTCCAGGAGGGTAATTCTGGAACTCTGAAATGGAAATGTTCAATAGCTTTGGTATGGTCCGTGCCCTCATTTATTTTGATATATAATTCATTTTGCATTGTCTCACAGCTTACATTTCAGTGTCCTCTGTATGGTTCTGCTTTAGATTTCAGCTTGCCATTTTATTAAGCCGTAGTAGGTGTTTTGGGGAGAAAAGGGCAAGAAACCTGTCTTAGAATCATAGAATACACTCATAGAATGGTTTGAGTCTTAAACATGTGTGCCTATACATATACTTATGCACAGAAAATGGGCAAAAATGTTTGGTTCTGTATCATTCATGCAAGTGCCATGGGGAAGAACAGCCATTTACTTAAGGTAAGAAGACTCACTGGGCCATAACCCTTGTCTACAATGTTTTTGACGGCTTAGTTTTGCCATCTGATAAGGTTTGAATTGCAGCAGGTTCTGTCCATGTATACAACTGGGGAACCCACTTTGTGTAGGGAGTGTGGTGGAGACTTCCACATGGCCTATTGTGAACTTTACTTCCTGGATGTCTCACAGGCAGAGAAATCAAGTTCCATGTCATTTTAGTTGCCTTGTACCTGCAGTTCCGAAGCTGCACAGCACTTAGATATTTGTAAATGGGCTATCCAGAGAAATAGAACTTAAAGGCAGTCTTTCTACTACAGAAGTGCCAGGTGTTCTTTCCTGATATTTTGCCATTAACCTTGAGCTGTGTCAGTTTAAATGTCTGCTGGCCAGATAGATGTTGCATGTTGTGCATCTGGAAGTGGAACAATAAATGGATCTTTTGTGAAACTTTCTCTAACAGCTGACATTTTCTGGTAGTATCCACTGGAGAAAAGAGGCACTATTCAGTATGTTCCTTTTCCCCCTCCTTTTCTATTTTAAGGAAGAAAGAGAAAATCCTGCAAAAAGAAGTAGGATCGAGCGGGATATTGATAACAACTTGATCACATCCACACCTCAAACAGGAGAAAAGCCTAACAAACAGATCTCTCGAGTGCGACGGAAAAGTCAGATGAATGGAGGTTTGTGAACCCTCTAATCCTGTGTTGCTGCAGTAGTTGTACAGGTGCCTTAGAGACCTGTTCCTGGGAAGTAAATAACTTCTCTTTATTCCAGGCTCAGAGCTGTGTCTTGGAGCTCAGCCCTGAGATGGCAATTCCTAGTTCTAGGATGTACCTTGCTGCGCATGCACCTTTGTGGAAAGCCTTCACTGTTATGTGTTGGTTTGCAATGTGCAGATTTATTCTATGTCCTTTGTTATCTGTGAGAACAACAAGTATTTTACTTCATAACTGTATCTCTGTGTGTGTGTGTGTGTGTGGGAAACGCTAATCATAGGGAAGCTTAGAGGTTCCAGGCACTGGAGTTCACTGACACTTTCTCTTGCCTCCATCTAGTGGAACCCCACTGATACTGTTAGCTGTGTCCTGGGAAGGGTGCACAGCAGCTTGAAGTGTCTTCCATTATCAAGCTCATTTAAAGGATTTAAATGTCTGCTGTTTGTTAATGTGCAGCATAATTTCTATAAACAACAAGTGCTTCCTGATTTGTAGGGCTGAGATGGTGCTAAGTTTTTATCTTGAGAGAGAGTGGCTGCTGCTTTGTTGTTGTTGTTGCCCAAGTTGAACTGTGAACAAGAGGGATCTTTCCTATAATGAAAATGATACTGATTAAAGGGAGGATGTGTGAAAACCAGAAGGTGGAATTGTACCTCATGAGTTTTCTTTTACAGAAGCTGGAAGTTACGAAATGACAAACCAACATGTAAAGCAAAATGGGAAACTAGAAGATAATCCTGCCACTGGCAGCCCCCCCCGAACCACGTTACTGGGAACCATATTTTCTCCTGTTTTCAATTTTTTTTCACCAGCAAATAAAAATGGTGAGTATTATCTGAAAAGCCAATGGTGTTAAAGCTCAGAATGATAGGGGTTTTAAGAACAAGCTGTTTTGAGTGGCAGGACACTTCACGTGTTGATTTACAGACCAGGAGTTCCTACTACCTGATAAAGGGCTCCTTAAGTCCTCAAAGGGTTGATAATTAATAAAAGAAGCAATAAGTTTTTATGCATTAGATTGTCTCTTTTGTAGGCGTAAGTACCCAGTGGTGTATCTTTCATTTAAAAATATATAATAATTATTGATATTAAGTTCCTTGTCTCAAACATTAAGAAGCATTTGTCCTGGCCTTCATTTTGGGTTTTATTTTTGTAACATGGGTCAGATGTGGCTATCTTCAAATGTTCTGAAACTGTTTGTGTGGTCAATAATATCAGCATTCCGATGGGTAACACAGCCTGATTATGACTGTGAATGTGCTGGAATCTTAATCCAGGAACATCAGGATCAGATTCTCCAGGGCAAGCTGTTGAAGCTGAAGAGATAGTCAAACAGCTTGATATGGAACAGGTCGATGAGATTACCACAAGTACTGCAACATCAACCAACGGGGCAGCTTACACTAGCCAAGCAGTGCAGGTCAGGTCCACTGTCAACAATGGTTTGGAAGAGGTGGAGGAAACAAATGACCGGGACCTGCCACCACTTACAGGTAAGAAACACGCGCTTGCCTTGCGCTCACGTGGGAGCTGTGTGTGATTTGTCCTCTCAGGGAAACCCCAACACCTGCATTCTCTAGAAACTAATATTTCACATTTGCTTAGGGCGTGCAAGCAGTAGTAACAGTGATTTTTATTCTAATAGGCAAACCTGGTTTATGCACCGACGCAGTTTTGTCAAAGCTTATCTATTATTCCTAGTATGGCTCAGTAGACTTCATAACACTTCCTCAGGTGAAAACAAAGATTCCAGAATAAATACTGAAGCCTGCCACCCCGTTAGAAATGCACATCCTGGGCTTGCTGATCGCAGGAGAGCAGTTGGCATCATTTTGATCTCTTATATTAGAACTTCCGGGGAAGTGAATTTAACCTCTGCATAGAGGGGCTGGTGTGGGACACATGGGTCTGGTCCAGACCTTCTGGTCTGGTCTGTTGCTGAGAGGACCTCTGGAAACACAGCTGTGGGAGCTGCTGGTGGAAGAGCTGCGTTACCTTCTTAGCTGGCATGTGCAGCCAGGGAGTTGCCACCACCAGAGGCTGTGTGGGGTCTCCCAGCTCAGCCAGGTCATGATGTTCTGTGGCATGAGAGGTCACTGGGCTCTCGGGTGGCTTCCTTGGGAGCAGTGCAGGCCATTTCTGAGGACACACGGGGACAGAGGGTGGGCTGCAGGGTGATATTTCCACTGCTGTCTGAGGCACTGGCGTACCAAGGGCACACCATCACTTCTGCAGACTGCACTAATAAGACCAGCTCTTGTGGTGTTTTGTTTTATTTTTTGGTTTGGTCATTTTCGTTGAATTTTAGCACCAGTATCTCCAGACAGTGGCTACTCATCAGCCCATGCAGAAGCTACCTATGAAGAAGACTGGGAAGTCTTTGATCCGTAAGTGCTAACGTTTGTACTGCAGATACTAAATCGGTGGGTTTGGGTGTTGGATTAAGGCATTCTTATTTAAGTTGGAAGATATTTATGTTATGGAATTGAATCCCAAAAGCTATTAACTTAAAAAAAAAAACGAGTGTGTATTGATGTGGTTTTTTTTTCTATTTAAAATACTTCTTGTGCAGCCTTAAATATTTGAAATGTTAAGTTGGGCTTCAACATAATGTAATGAATATGAGATACATTTCTACAGCCAAACCTGTATTCTTTCCAGGTATTATTTCATCAAACACGTTCCACCACTAACAGAAGAACAACTGAACAGGAAGCCAGCTCTTCCACTGAAAACAAGAAGCACACCAGAATTCTCCTTAGTTCTAGACTTGGTGAGTATCTTTATAAACACGTTCCAAAAGCAGGGGCTCTGTAGCATTTCTGTCTTTTTGTTTGTTGCTGAAATTAGAAGCGTTTGCTTTCAACAAAAAGGCCTTGTCAATGTTACACAATTTTCAGTTAAATATAGTTTGCGTTGGGAAAAGATGATAGTGGCAAGAGCAGAAAGCTTGCTGTGCGGGCTGCGTGCTTAACATCCTGCCTGAAGAAAAGCATTACAACTCTTATTGTCTCAAACAAAGAGTTGTCTGTCCTCATAAAGCTTTCCTAAATCCAGTGTGGGAAAACCCAGATGGAACAACTGGGAAAATTCGGCTTCGTGTCTTGCATCAAGATTGATCAAGAACAAATCGTTTAAGTCTTACAACACTTTTATTCTCAGAGGTCACAAATTGATTTTTCAAATATCCATAGAAAATATATTTGTCTTGATAATAATTCCTCTTTTTCTCCCTGTTGTAAAAGTTGTTTCAGAGCCTGTTAATGATGGCAGGAACGTTAGTTTAGTTTATCATGGCCAGCATCACTTGGCATGTCTTCCAGTGCTCGTATAAACAGATACGTTATTCACAATGATGGGTGCAAGTTTGACTGACAGGAGTGCCTACAAAATGAAGATACCTGCTTCTAACTGTGCCCCCAGCTCACAGTTGTTAGTGATTTAAAAAAACCCTGCAAGAATAATGAAACATATCATTCATTCTGAGAGTTCTTCAATCTTGACAGCACTTGTATAAAAATATTTTCCAGACTAAATAAACCTACCTTAAAATGAGCATAAAAATCCAGAAACTCACTTCTATTTTTAATATTCCTTTCACAATGTTTGATTTCCTTTATGCCATCTTTTCTTGTTTTAATAGGATGAAACGTTAGTGCACTGTAGTCTAAATGAATTAGAAGATGCTGCACTCACTTTTCCAGTGCTTTTTCAAGATGTCATTTACCAGGTAATTACTGTGCATGGAAAAATATGGAGCTTTTATTTTGTTTAACATCGGAATTCTTGCTGTGTGTCTTTGTTACCATCTTGTTTCAAGAGGGGTAAGAAACTGTCCAGCATTTAACAACTGTCTGGTTATAAACATATCGGCTTTGGCAGATTGGATTGTCCTGGGTTAGAGATGCTGCAGGTGGAGGCAGGAACACCAACAGTTGAGCCATTCTGCAGGAGCAGCTCCTCACCAACTGTTAACTTTCCTCCATTGGCAGGGAAAAGCAGCCCACGCTGGCTGGGCATTTCTCTCCGTAGAGAAGACATCTTCAGCACCTGACACTGAGTAGGTTCTGTCCAGGCATCAGTCTTGTTGCACACTTCACCAATGCCACTTCTACCTCCTTACTCCCTGGTAACGTACCCAGTCTGCTGGGTACTTAGCGTGATTTGACTGTCCTGTGGGGACTGCTAGGGTTCAGTTTTGTTCTGCCTCAGGAGATGGTTGCTGTGTGTGTCTTACATTGACCGGCCCTAGAGGAACAAGTGGGAAGAAGGAATTGTCTTCCAGCAACTACCAGAGATGCTGCACTGATCCAGGCTGTTGTTCTCAGGTCCTTTTGTGGGATGTACCTGGGAGCAGCCACAGCTTCCCCACCATGTAGTCCACATGATATTGGACCCTACTGTAGTATCTTTGAAGAATGAGGCAGTCATCAGGCACCTTAAAAGGATACTTGTCCAGGTATTTTTCCCGATTCTAAAAGTGCTTTTCTTTGCTGTTGCGTATAAACCCCTTTGGAATCTGGAATAATCTTTAAATATGGGTTTATCTTATCACTTAGTTGGTGATGGCCATGCACAGTTTCTTCCCAGGATGACCTTGAAAGGAGCCTTAGAAGTAGTTCTTTAGAGGCTCTTGACACTGCTAACAGAATCAGGAAGACTAAAGCTTCAGTTTTTTCCTTCCTTCTCTTAGATCTCAGTATGATTCAAGTACTTTCTGTCTATAACCGAGTCTTTTAATGACTGCGTGTTTATGCTTTTGCCTTTAGGAGATTGAAGTCAGTGGAGAGAGTGACTTACAATATTTCCAAAGCTTTATTCAGTGGCATTGTACACAAGCCTGTATAGCCCTTGACACAGTACAGCTACTGTGCGGGTCCTGGAGTTTTCTCTTAGCTCTCTCTGGAGTCCAGCCTGGATTTGCTGAGAAACAGTAGCTTCTTGCAGGCCTGACAAAGTCAGCTGCTATCTTCAAGCACACTTTCCTGGTCACTATTTGGTTTTGCTGCTTTTTCATCACACTCAACTCTGACAAACATTCATCTCTTACTAGGTAACAGCTAATAAGCAAGATGAGTATCTTAAGGATACAGTTAAGTTCAGCTTTCACTAGGGTTTAATATGGCAAAATCCAAATAATCTTCTGTGATGAAGGTTGGAAAGCAGTTTGTTATTTCATACCCTTCTTCGCGGCTTTAGTCAGTGAATAGCTGTTTACTGGCTTATAAAACTTTCCCTTGCGTATTTCTTTTGCTTATCAGTCTGCCCAGCACCTCTGGACCGGCCCTGTGCTGATTTCACATCTCTGCGTTTCCTTTTGGCAGTAATTTCAGCTGGCAGCAGAGAAGCAGCCACTGAGCTGTCCGAGCAAAGTAGAAGCCAGCAAGTAACTATATATAACGGATTGTGTAATATATCCCACTGAAAAGGTACAAGATGTGGGAGAGACATTGCTGAAGATGTTTTCCAGTAGTATTATGTACCACTTCCATGTAGGTTTTTCAGAAATATTGGACAGTTCTCTATTAATTCTTTTTAAGAAAGCCTAGAACAGCATTTCTTTTCCTGCAGAATCTCTGCTCTTTCTCACATCAGGCCTGATTAATACTGCAAATGGGAGCCTGGGTTCATAGCATTTCCATTTTCTTACCTGTCAGAAGGCACCAAGCCAGTGCTCTTGCAGCAGGAGTATGGCAAACCAGGTACTTTCCTGAAAAGATGGTCCAGAACTGGCCATCCCAAGGTACTGCAACAATAAGAGCCAGACTGACTCGGGTTCTAGAAGGTCTCTTATAAAATCCAGCTAAGCTCCATTGGCCTGTGAGTCTAGCACAAGTTTTACATCCAGGAACTTGGCTCTCTTGGTGCTTGTTTCAGTGATTGCAGGTGATGGTCTGGTTTTAAAGACAGGTTTCTAAAAATAAGGGCTTGTTTGCTCCAAGTGATTTCTCACAACTTCCCTGGAGTTATGCAGAAGAACTGAGCGTGGAGCAGCGTTCTGCCAACTGCAAAGTGACATTGCTGTGATTCCAGCACTGACACCCAGGGTTTAAACCTTGGCTTGAGTCACATAGCTGATTTCTATTAAAAAAGCTAGCTGTGAGATGGGCACAGTTGGGCTTGCTTAGGTCAGGCTTCTGAGCCAATGAATTTGTTCCCATTTTCTACATTGAAAAATAAAGTCTCTAAGGCAGTGTTTAAGTTCTGGGCTTAGTAAAAATCCAGTCTTTGCACAGCTGAAGTTTTCTTAAACACTGTTATCTGTCAAATGCTGCCTTACATCTGACTGGAAAACAAAAACCAATGACAGTTCTTCAGCTGTAGACTTTAGACTTTGTACTCTTTGTCTTACTTTACATAAGTAAGATAAGCAGTTTATCTTCTGAAGCAGTTTGTCTCTTTTTCCTTGGTAAAGAAGTTTTGTTTCTGTTGCTGACTTCAAGTCCCAGGTATGAGATTGTCTCATCCCTTTGTTCTGCTCTGGAGCTGCCTTCCCTGCTCCTTGCGTGTAGTCAAAAGGCAGGTCCTGTGTGTTCTTCACTGGAAGTGCATCTTTACTGATCTGCCTCAGAATAATTCCCTTTGACTTCTGTGATCCTTGAAAGTCATTCTGGAACTCCATAGGTCAGTTGTAGTTACTGAATACAGGGTTACACATGGTCTGTCTTGCTGTCACCAACAACTTAACTGCTTTACTTTGCTACTGCGGTGGAATGAAGCAAGCAATGCTTGGGAATTCTGGATCTCCCTTCGAGTGACCCCCTCTCTATTCCTTGGAGATAACAGAAGAGCCATAAAGCTTTGGATCTGGAGGCCAGGAAGCACTGGTGTATCTTTGGGACATCCACCAAGAAATCTGGGCTTAGGTTGGGAAGACACTCTCTACAGCTAACTGAAAGGAGGTTGTAGTGAGGTGAGGATTGGTCTCATGTTGATGTGGCACTTAGTGACATGATTTAGTGGTGGATTTGGCAGCATTCACTCAGTGGTTAGGCCTGATGATCTTAAAGGTCTTTTCCAACCCAGTTGATTCTATAACTTCATTTTAGTTCAGTAGAGCCTCTAGAATTACACTTCTGGCCCTTGAAGAGCCACAGCTGGCTGCGCATCAGGCACTTCTGCCTGGTAATTCCAGGGATTTTGACACCAAGTGGAACATACGTGTCTTGTTCAGGTTTCCTAACACAGGAAAGGAATACTGTTTCCTTCCAATTCCGCCTTGAAAGAACTCAAGTCCTGTGTATTTTGAACAAGGAAGACATTGACAGTTCAGATTCTGCACATTTAGATTTCATTGCCATTGAAACAAGATGAGTCGATCGTTTGGGGGGAAGAAAAATAACCAAGAAAACCTGCCACAGAACCGTGAGGGGTCTTTGCATACACGTTGTGCATTTGTGAGTGTAAGGGACTTTGAAGCAGGTCACAGCCTGCGTTGCTGTTGACAAACTTTCAGTCATTAAAACCAGTGAAAATTACTATTAGGCTTCTGTTTTCAACAGTAATCTCTCACATTTACTCACGGCAGGGAGGGATGTGTTTTGTTCTGCTTTGGTTACTTAATTCTTCTGCTTGGGTCAGAGTTTTTGCCGGGTCGGTGTAGCTGGGGGTAGTGATGTCGTTGCCTTACACTGTGCCGGTGTCGCAAGCCAGAGCAAACAGAGCAGTGAGCCTGCACCGAGGGCACTGTTAAATGAAGTGTGTGTCTGTGCAAGTGGTAATGAGAAATGCAGGTGCTGACAGGAAGGTGGGTTTCCTGGATTTCTCGTTTGAATTCGCACGTCACCTTCTTAGATTGATACTGAGATAGAGGTTGTATTAAGATGAATGCATATTTATAACTGCTTGGCAGTGATCTCAACTAGAACATCTTACAACGATGCTGCAGTTATCCCAGGACTAAAAAACCAAACTAAAAAGCAAGGCAGGAGCAGTGTGCACCCCTGAGGAGCCCGAGCAGCTGTAACTGATCTCTGATCTCATGCAGTGATTCTAAAAACCCATGTAACTGGCTGCTGTGACCAATACAATTCCATCCAGCTGTAAAAGGAACAATAAATTACACAGAAAATGAGCTTATTTACATCAGCAGCAGGTGAAGTACTGGCAGGTCGCTCAGCTGCCTGCTTTGGTTGCCAGGAGAGTTCGTAAGAGAGATGCTGAAGAGGCTGTTCCTGAGGTGACATCTGTGTTTCTTCCATAAAGGGGGATAAGCTTTTTAGTTTGAAATCAAGCCCTTGAAGAAG
>JAVHNF010064403.1:9017-24247 GCA_034783455.1 Micropsitta finschii
TTAATTATAATGCCCTAGCATGCTCTTAGTGGAGGGGGACTTAGCACTGTAAAATGACCTTTGAGAGTAAACCAGAGGACAAGGCAGGGGTTGGGGATGCTTTTTAAAAAGGGTCTGTGAAAGGGAGGGTGTGAAAGAGAAAGGAAAAGAATTCAGTGGTTTAGGGACTGAAGTAGTAGCACATTGAAGCATTGCTTGGCTGGGAGAAGAGGCCTTCAGTTACAGCCCTTTTCCCTTCTCTGGCAGAAAGAGGAGGTGGGGAAGCACCACCAAAAAAAAAACAAACCCAAGGAGGAAATAGGAAGGACATGGTGCTCTCCCATTACTAGTCCTGGACTCAAAATGTGGATAACATCATCCTTCCTGTAGCCAATTGCATGTGTGGGCTTAAAAAAGCCGTCCACCATCTGGTGGCTGGGCTGCTTTTTTTGTCAGCTTCTGGCTCCTCTGTGAACTGTTTTGGGAGTGAGGAGGGAGGGCTGTTTATATTGATGTTAAATCAGTAGGGGAATCTCTTTTTTAACCTCCTGTAATCCTCAGGGTTAAATGTTTTCAGCTCATTGTTCAGTTGCAGTTATTTGTAACTGGCATTCACATTTGCTCTGTAATTCAATTTAGATGATGCTGCTTGGCCCAAATTAGAGCAGACTAGTACAAGGAGCTTGGTGCGTGTGGAAAACGATCACTGACTCCGTAGTTAAGGTCATCCAAGTAGAGCAGGAAATATTTCTCCTCAGTTTTAAGGTATGGTTTTCTGGTTTGAATTCGCTTGTGGAATTGTAATTTATACTCTCAGCTGAGAAATCTGCCATAAGATCTACTGAAAATGCTGAGCAATAACCTTATTGTCGTCACAAAAACACTGTAACATTCTCATTAATCTGTGTGGTTTCAGTTCCAGCTGTTTGCCAGTTACTTATTTATTAGAGTCTATTTTCTGAAGAGCTTCCAGCTGCACATTCTTTAGAGAGATGAGATTTTATTCATACATGTATCTACTTATAGGTGAGGAATTTGAAACTGGAGCATGAGCAGGAGAAAAACAAGATCTTGTCAGAAGCCTTAGAGACACTAGCTACTGAACACCATGAACTAGAGCAGTCGCTGGTTAAGGGATCTCCACCTCTCAGCATCATCAGTGAGGAGCAGTTCTATGATGCTGTTTCAGGTAAGCAGAAATGTCCAGAATGTGAGTGCATAGCCAGAACGTGTGTGGTGAATGGGTTGCGGGGAGGTGAGAGGTGGGAAGAGTCCCACTTTCAGTGAAGTCTCTGCCTTTCTAATGTGGAACTAATTTTAGGAGAATGCTTCACGTGCTGCTTTTAGCAGCCAGCTAAAAATTTGCTTGCGTTCATCTGTAGAATTGTGGTGTTTTATCTTAGCATGACCAAAAAAACCCCATGAAAACCACAGGACAGTCATGAAAGGTCTGATGGCTTGTGTGTCTACGCCCTTTTTTAGAATAGCAAAACTCAAGGCTCCTATTTTAGATGTAACTGTATCTGGTAGTCTTCTGACTTGCTTTCTCCATGATGGTGGGTGTTTTTTCTTTTGTTAAGATCAGTCCATAAAAATCCCTGCTTTTGAGGGATAATGAGGTTAATAAAGGCTTGTACTATTTTTATTTTGTGTACCATAGCACAGATGGAATAAAAGGATGAATCAAAGTCCTTTGTGCATTTCTGAAATAGCTTTTCTTTCCCTGTCTGCTCTTCAGTTTAGTATCTTTCATATTTGCATGTGCAGACCAAGGAAATAGTGATTTTTAGAAAACTCTGAACTGTGTAAGATAATTACAACATGCATTTGTATAGAGAGGCTGTACAGTACAGCTCAGTAATAGCTGTACTGTTTACACCTCTGTAAGTGGGTGATCCTAGGGCACACAGCTGTCTGCAACTATGAAGGACCTGGAAGAGCTTTGGAGTGAACATAATCTAACTGTAGTAGATAATTAAGCTGTGATGGCATACATCACAAGCAAGTATGGAATTACTTTTTCTGCAATTCACACTGTCCAGTGCTTCTGATAGGTAAAACAGTGTTCTCAGACTCCTTGATAGGTGTTCTGTAGTGCACAGCTTGGAGAATAAAACCAGGCAAAGAGGAATCTGTGCTGAAGTATAGCACTAACACAGAAACACAGTGAATCAATAGCAGACTTTGCTGCTTGGCAAGGTAACAAATTTATCAAGCCTTCAAGGAGGAGAAGAAATTGAAGAACACTCACTAGAAACAGGTTCTTCAACCAGAACCAAACAGTTCTGCTGAAAGGTCTCAGGCTCTTTTGCTTGTCTCAACAAAGCAGAGAATAGTTGTTTCTCTGGTGCTGCTGGAATGTAGTCTCTCCAGCCAGGCTTGCTTTGTGTATGCGAAAGAATATTTAGTTTTAAAGAGCTGTTAGTCTTTGTATCTCATAACTGACCCAGTCTTTAAAGCTTTCTTAAATGAAAGTGTCCAAAACTGCCTCTCTAGCTGAGAGGTGGTATTTTTTTCACTTGAAGCTGCAAACAGATCACATTGAGTAGATTTGTATAACTGTGAAACTTGTTAAGCATATATATACACATACAAAAAAAACTCTCTCCTTTGGGAGAAGTCACTTGACATAATTCATCTTGATTGCAATTTAAATAATTTTCCAGGACAGGCTCACTTCTTGACTGCCTGTCAACTTCATCAGACTTGTGTTAGATTCTCTTCTCTAGGTAGGTTGTTCACATTCAGCACTTCACAGCGATTAGGGTCCTCTGTCTCTGAAGCCGCATGTCTGGGGGAAGGGCACTCTGTTCTGTATATTTTTGGGGAGGGGGACATGGATGGGGGACTAGAGAAAGGGAAATGTGACATCTTTTCCTGGCTTCTTGATGAATGTTGTGACTTCCACCATAAACACAAAAAGAATCAGGTTTTTTGTGGGTGTGGTTTGGAGTGGGTTTTTTTGCTTAAGGAAACACTTTGAGTCTTCACTGTCAGAACAAAATGCCCACTTCTCCAGTCCCGACCTGCCCGTGAGTTTTGGGGTTCATTGGAGCGGCTTAACCACAACAGCATTTTCGAGAGCTGTTGAGAAGAGCCCATGGCCAAGAGCATGCTGTGTACATCTTCTGGTTTTCACAACAATGGATGCTAAGGTTTAGAAACCAGCCTGGGGTGAGGGAATACTCACAGAGTTTAGGCTGTGTATTCTCAGCAATAGTTTGTGAACTGGCTGCTTCTGAAGCAGCCTCACAGTACTGCCTTGCTACATCCTTTCCCAAGCTCTTGATCTCCCATTGAGAGGTGCCTTTTATAGGAACTTTAGGGGTTTTCCCCCCAGATGCCTCACCCCTTATGTTTGGCTGACCCAAACTGCAGTAGTCCCAAAGCACCTATTCTGCACCTACCTGCTTGCTGTTCTTGCTTACCCTCTTAAAGCTGGTAAGTACTTTTTCCTTTTTTTCCCTTTAATATCTTCCTTCAGTAGTAGTCTTTCTGTATTGTTGAAAGGATGGGCCTGTTCATCACAGTTTCTCTGGTGATGTATTTTGGACAGTTGGCTTGTGTTTTTTGTCAGATGCTCACCAAGTGGCAGTCCCTTTGTGTTCAGAGAAGGTATTGAGCAGCCCCTCAGCTGTGTTGGAATACAGTATTATGAACACTTCTCATTCTTCCACTAGTCTATGAAAAGAATGGAGTTGTTTTTTTTTTTTAAAGTTCTCTATTCATGCATGTTTGTGCATTTCCACTACAAACCTTTTAAAACATAATCTTTCCCTTGAGCAGGTGGCAGTGTTAATAGCAACGTTTATTCTGTTTCTGGCAGTGGGCTTTGGGTTTCTAAAACTTTTTGGAAGGGTTTAAGAAGGGATACAGGCTAACATGAATATTTTATGTATTTTTTTTTTTCTGTTATAAAAACCCCATATATCTGGATCCATGAAAAGACTTGTGCAAGAAATATGTATTTTATTTGACATTTGCAGTGAATTGTGAGATTCTTAGTGTCTGACTAAACCATAATTAATGTTCTCAGAAAGGTTGATGTAAAAAAGCCTTGTGCTTATTATTAGTCAGTGGGAAATGGCTCTTGGATGTGCTCTGTTGCTTTGCCGCTGTTACTTCAGAGTTTTCAGTATGATCTGTTATCTGTAAACTGATTAGTGCCAAAGCTTTGGTCAAACGTTTAATGAAGTTGTTATATTTATTATTTCTTTCAAAGATTATACAAACACCTTTTTTTGTTGTTGTTCTTGATAGCTGCAGTGTAGGAAAAAAGTGAAGACAACCAAAGAATCATATCTGCAAACAGTGTAGATACATGTAGATATCTGTAGATATATGTAGATAATCTTATTTCATTTAAATTGAAAAGACATTGGACAGTGACATTTATAAATGTTTTTCCTCTTCTTTCTTTCTTTCATTTATTTCTTGTTAGATTATTTTGGTATATTTGTCAGTTTGGTAGCTCTGAAGTCTAAACCCCCCTTACAAAATGATGTTATTTAAATAAGGAGGGATACTAAGCTGGAGCTGTTAAGTCCGAGCAAAGAGTGAATTTCCATAGGTGATTGCTGCCTCTCTTCCCTCTCCCTGGTTGCCGGACCTGCCCATGGTTGTGATCTGTCATTGTGCCCCACCTGGCAGGGTTGGAGTCCCAGATAGGAATGGATACCATACATTTGTGTTGGTAAACACTTGCTTTCTTTAAACATACACAGTATGCTGCAAGAAGTGCAGAATGGCTACACACCTTTCCAAACATACTTCACTGCACAAGAGATGAGAGGGCTGCGTGACCCAGGACACCAGGACTAAACTGCGCTTACAGAAAGTGACTCGAGGCCAGATTTTCAGTTTAGCTCTGTTAGGAAAGCACAGAACTTCACCCTATAGCTATGGACCCTCAGATTGTTCTGTCCTAGACTGTTCTCTGTGCTATAGAAGAACCATTACAGAACTCCTGTGTCTGAATGGGAAGAAGACACCATGCAGCAGTGTCAAGGCTTTAGTTTGGACTAAGAAAATAGTATTTCTAACCCTGCTTTTAGGCCACCAACATGCAAGGTGCTTGTTATTAAGCATGGTAGCAGTCCATTTCATGTCATGTTTTAGTCCTTAAATTAGCTTCCTCAGGGCTTTGACTGCTCTTTTCTCCTTGTATGGCCATGTCTGTCTCGCTGGATGGAAAGCAAATAGGGTTGTTTTTGTATCACAAAAAAAATCCACTTCAAACAAACACCCCCATATCACTGTGCATTGACCAGTAGAAGCCTTTCAAAAATCACAGCAAATATGTAACACTTTAATTTCATGTTACCTGTCAGCCAGTCACCATATGTCATGTATAGGCTATGCCTTATCTATGTATTGCAGTTTTATTTGGAAAATGACTTTGTATAATTACATGGATGTTTAAGCTTTTCTCAGTACATGCTGTCACCAAAGTCTATGGCACACACTTCGAAAGAACACTGCAGCATTTCCAGACAATACTTCCACTTATGGTCACCTCAGGTCACATGTAACACTGTGTATTTGAAAGCTGCTGGCAAGCGCCTGAGCACAGAGGTTACAAGCACCCTTTGTCTCTTCCAAACAGGGCTAGAGAATAAATTAGCCATGTGGTTCCATTTTCCAGAGGCACAGGCTGAATTTACTGATTGCTCCAAAGGTCTGAAAACCTTATCACTTACCTCAGTGGATAAATACAGGATTAGGCACTCACAGGTGAAACAAGGCAGGTCTTTGCTTGATCACTTACCCTAAACACTGGGATAGCTCCGGTTTTCAGGAATGTTCTTTTGCTGACGGTAGCTTTATTTTTAACTTGCTAGTGGAACTGACTACTAGGTCAGGACATGTAGTACATGTCTTCCACACGTAGGACAGGAGCTACGGGGGTGAGACTTCTGTGTGCTTGCAGGTTCATGGGCACCATTTATGCACTTTGTGGATGTTCTTTATAATTTTTCTTCCTCTTCAGGGAGACACTGGAACTGCTTTGGGTGGGATGGGGAAGGTGGTCCCCAGTAGATACATCTTGAGGCATTGGCATCTCTTGAGTCAATCTCAAGCATGCATATGCATGGCCATTGCCAGGGGAGTAAGTACTCTGGCTTCCTTCATGCTAGTCTGTGTAACAATGGCTTGCAGGGTGAAGAATGACCCAAAGTAAGCAGTAAGCATAAAATGGCATTGTGCAGGCACCAGGCCACTGGGGTCTCCGAAGGGCTAGAAGCTTCCTACTGCATCCCTGCAAAGAGCCATGGCTAGTGGTGCTGCATGGCCCAGAGCCACCTCAGCTGGCGCAGTGTCCTCCCCTTGCCAAACAGACCTTATCCTCTATAGCAAGAGGGTTTCAGCTTGTGATGCCTGGATCCCTGGCCAAGGGATCTGGTCTGAAAGGAACAAGACAAGCTGGTTCACTCATGCTGTGCGACATTCTGCCTATATAAAGGGATCCCTATAACAGCTGGAAACAAGTTAGGTGCCCACAGGTTAGGTTTGGGGGCAGAAGCTAAGCCTTGCTGCCTGGAGCAGCTCTGGGAGAGCCAACGCAGCAGTACTTGCAAAGCAGGTTTTGGCACCTTCGTTCAAGGAGTTCAAAAAGTTGCTGTGAGCCTGTTGAGCACGGCTGGAGTGGAAGGTGCAGGAAGGCTGTGCGTGTGCACATAGATGTGCAGGTTCTTGTTGCTTTTCCTTCTGTTGTTCATTTTCATGATGGGTTGAAGACAAACCCGTTTATGCTGGCAGAGCGCTGAGCCGGTGGGTGCAATGGGCTGACCCGTCACTTGTGTAGCGGGGAGAGGCCGCGTCACCCCGACGGGGGGGTGGACTTTGTCGGTACGCGGCTACGGCTGCAGCCCGGCTCCAGCGGACGCGATGCTGCGTCGCCAACGTGCCTGAAGAGCCGGCTCCCTCCAGAGGGAAGAACTGCGCATCGCACGGGTTAGGTCGTGCACACACGGAAAGTGAACCCTTACAGAACTGTAGCCAGGGCTTGCAAATATGCAATCTGAGAGAAAAAATACAGATCTGTTTTGTAAAGCAAAGGTCTGATCTTTGAAGCACACAGGCGTAAACAGGCAGTAATCTGTGAGTTAGAATTTGAGGGTAATCAGCCAGTGGTAATTCAGCTGTTGCTGTAAGCTGGTGTTACGGAAGTACAGCCTGCTAGTGCAGAGGCATATGTGTAGGTACGTAACTTTTTTTCTAAATGT
Organism: Micropsitta finschii; assembly: GCA_034783455.1. Classification (NCBI taxonomy): domain Eukaryota; kingdom Metazoa; phylum Chordata; class Aves; order Psittaciformes; family Psittacidae; genus Micropsitta; species Micropsitta finschii. The sequence goes on from JAVHNF010064403.1 coordinate 16,223, forward strand.
ATCAGTTTCTTTTCTTCACTTAATTATTCTGATTGAACTGATCAGTCAAGATATTTGATTTGCAGGAGCGTTTGACACAACCAGATGAAAGTGACTGCACCCAAAGGTTTCTATTACTGACCATTATCATGAGCACTGTGTGTGCTTATCAAGTGTTCTTAAGTTAAAGCAAAACATCCCCATTATCTGTGGGAATCTAGTTAGTGTATCAGAGGCTTTCTCATTTCCAAGAACATTGTTTCATCCTTTTTTTTTTCCTGCCTATTGAACACCTGATCAATGCAAAAAGCAAGGGCTGGTTTTAAAGATACACACTAAGTTTGAAAGGTACGGAGATGTCCCATATACACTGTGTATGTACATGTACAAGTCTGCTTTGCAAAGGTCCACCTCCCTTCAGGAAGTCTATGTAAAGTACTGTATGTGTTGCATATGCCAGAAAAATGCCCTTATTCCCCCCCATTAATAGAAATGACCTATTATAAACTTACCAAAGATACCACAGTTTTATAAATTGGCCGCATATGTTTGTGTAATGTATTTATTATATCACATTTCATAGCATTTTTGTTTTATGAAATTCAGCCTTGAATATGTCACATATGTTTTGCATATATGTGCAATACTTGGCCAAGTATATCCGAGTAAAGTATGATAAATGTGTTCTTTCCATATGGGAAATTAAATGTTTTTCCAGATTAAAAAAAAAAAAAGAAAAAAAAAAGTTTATGAAGAGCAGCCTATACAAAATAATTACAATAAATCACTCTTATTTAGGTTAAATTATAAATTTGAACTAGTAACAAAGTGATTAAGAACAAAAGCCAGAGAAGTCACATTTAGGATCTAATTCTTTAAAGAAATGGTGCAGCATAGAGGGGAATGGAGCACATGCATTTTCCAGGCAAGCTGCTACATAGTGTAAAATCATGCAGACTTACACAGCAACTTCCGTCTCATGTTCCTGGAGTGATTCTGCAGCTGATAAAGGATGGCCTCTCACCAGCTCCAGGAGAGGACAAACGTTTTGTATAGTGTGCCTCACTGAGAAAGCAAGTGCCCCAGAACATCTGTGCTAGCCTGAGCTCCAGTTAGAGTGCTCTGTAACTCCTGTATGAACAGCTCCTGGTGGTCATTGGTAGGTGGAGAAGGAAAGGTATGTTTTCCTATAGCCACATATGCTCTCACTGTAGCTGGTTCTAGTAACTAAGCACTGGCAGCTTCAGTGGGTAGGGCAGGACACCTCTGGTGCTAGTGCTATGTTCTGTACCTGCCTGCAATAGGGGAATTGCCCAAGTGCCTGTGTACTTGGACTGCAATCCTGGGGCTGTACATGTGAATTGCAAAAGGAAGTTAAAGATGGAATGAACAACGTATAAAATTTAGAGAAGCTCCTTCATGTGAGGTGTTTGCACTATTAGTTTTCTCAGTAGTTTTAGCTTGGCTGATGGGCAAGGGCTTTGTGTTTGCTCTTTTACTCTGCTTGCTTAGCACTCCCATTATTCCTTATTCTGGGGGCAGATGGTTCTCCTGCCCCTCGGTGCTCCAGTCTGGCTGCTTCAGCTGCCTTTTGGGGGGCTGAGCACCAACAGTGGGCAGGGAGAGCTCACACTGAGCACAAGGGTTGCAGGCAAAGCTGTCCCATTCCAATCATCTTAGCAAGGCAGAAGAGGGGTGCTGAGCAGGGACTGCAGCAGCCCTCCAACCAGGCTGATTTTATTTGAGCACCACCTTACACATTTCTTTTATTTCAGCAAACATGAAGTGAGTCTTTCATTTTATTCCCTTTCCTGTCTGTTGTCAACTGCTTCAAACCAGATGGGCTCAAGAGATAAAACTATAAAGACTCAATGTCTCTATTTAGTGTGATGCCAAGTCTGCATGCCTTCAAAATATTTGAGGCAAAAAAATCTGAAAACACAATACTTACCATAAGCCTTACGTTAAAAGCAGCTTAGATGCTTTTCTGTGCACAATGTATCCACAAATCACTGAGATTTTCTATCTGCAATTTTTTGATTACCATCAAGACAAATGCCATGTCCACCTTCTCTGCCATGTTTGAAATTACTGTGTGAGTCCAATGCGCCAACCTTCCTTCTACCTATATGTCAGAACATGTTTATAGCAAGTGGTGCCATAGGCGCCTGGAAAATGTGCCTTTGCATGCATGAAGTGCCAGAGCTATAGAGCAGAGTGATGGCTCCGCAGTTTAACATCCTCCCTGGACTCCCTGATCTGGTCATAATCAGGATCGATGAATCCTGCAGCTGGTAGGAAGGAGACATCGTTGCTGTCCAGAAAGTGCTGAAGGATTTCCGTATTTGTTGCTGTCCCAATTTACATATACTGTGAGTAAAACCTAGGAGGAAACAGCTCCCAGCTGTAACAGCAGTCCTCAGGCAGCAGCTTTATATTTTTCTTTCCTTTTTTTTATTTTCCTTTTCTAAATCACAACTTCAAATTGTAACAGACAACTGATAGAGTTAGTATCTTTTCACTGCCATGTCACTGTCCTGTAAGGAGATAGTATTGTTCCGGGATGGTTCTAATGCAGCACATGTGGCTGCTTCCAGACCCCAGTCCCTCCCGCTGCTATGTCCCACGGCACTGTAACATCTGGCATTGTGAGTGTTCATAGTAGAGAAATAAACACCCGCTCCCCTGGGTCAGCACAGAGGTGTAGGCTGCTGTTTATGGGATTTCCTAGTGTTCCAACACCTTTAAAAAAGGGTGCTGCAGAGGTAGCAGCAAATACGTCTGAAACTGAAATGAGCTGGTGTACAGGTTTAGAAAGACAAACCTTTCACTGTGTGCTAATTCTAGGAACTTTTCCTCCCTGTCACCCTTGTCCTTTTCCCGTAAGGAATGTGGTGCCTTGCTGGAGGTGTTCTGCTTCAAGGATCTTTGTGCTTCCCAGAATCTTTAGATCACCTAACTTACAGGGGCAAGTTGCTCCTTTGTTTTGATTCCCCCCTTACCTCCTCTTCTCTTATCCTCTTTTATCAAATCAAATTCCTCTGAGATAAGCCAGAATAAAGCAGTACACAGTAATGCTGATAGAACATACAGATACATTTCATACTATCAGTCAGATGAGCAAAACATTCACAACTGAGGGATTACGTTGCTGTGGTCTCAACTATGTTTTAATAGTACCTCACAGTGCTGAAGTTTTTGAGATGGATTGTATTTAAGGGGAATAAACACCAATAGCTAAAACAAAACTTCCCTCCTCAGACATGAGAAGTGAGTGCATTTGGGGGTATGTATCAGTACTCGGGAACAAAATTCTTAATAGGCAGCATAAATGCATTTGATGATAGCTTTAAAATGCAGAGGGGAGAGGATGGCTCAAGCCAGACCGACTTCTTAGTTTGTGGTGTTTGAAAAGGGGTGGTGGTAAATACAACCAGACACCAGGGAAGCTGTGACTAACCTGGACCCTGGCTGCTGGGCTTGTCTTGACCAAAAGGAATGAGGTCAGGGGGCAAACAATTTGGTATCTAAAATATGGCTACTTGCTCCACACTTTGCTGTTCTTGTCAAGTTTCATAATTGGTATGCTTCGATGTAAGTCTATTGTAGAAATGGAACTTTTTATTTGCTGTAGCAGATAGTGCAGAATTTTAACTTCTTTTCTGAGTTTAATTTTGTGCTGTGAGATCTTTAAATCAGTTGCCAAAAAAAATCCCAATATGATCTTAATTCATGATCATTTTCTTTGCATTGTGAAAGAAACTTCCAGCGTGCCCCAGGAGAGCAGGGCATGGATTAAACACAGCCAGGTTTACTTGGAAAAATTACTCCAGGGAGTACTAGGAAAAAGTACTCTAGGGTCTCTAGGGAGACCGAGGCCAGAATTTCAGACTGCAACCAACAGAAATCCCATTCTGTAGTCATCACCATTGCCTTCTTGGTAGCACAGTGGTCATGCTTAAGCATCAAATTCTGCATCTCTGCATTGCTGCAACATTGTCTAGCATTAATCCAGGCAGTCATGTACCATGTTTGATGTAATGATCCACACTTTCACACCACAGACACACAGCCAGAAAACCAAACACATTGATTTAGTGCTCGGTAATCCTTGTTAAATCCCCAGTCCTTTGGTTTACATCACTAACATGGCTCCTGTAGCAGTTAGTGTTCTATCTTTGTTCTTGGCAGACTGAATTAAGGGAAAGATTTATTAATATGTAAGTTGGCTTTGTAGATGCATCTTAAATGTGCTAAAACCCAAAGCAGTCCAGAAGCCAGTATTGACTTAACTATAAAAATCTGCTCTTTAAAACTCAAACCTTTGCAACATTCCGAGTCAAGCCGCAGAGTAATTTATTGGCTTACTAAAGCAGTTGCATTGTATAGGGCTAAATTAAACAACTCTCATTGCAGGCCCACAGCCCACTTCCTTTTTCACTCATTACTACAAACACAATTAATCTCCTCTTCTCTTGCTCATCTACACCCAGGTCTGCAATGCGTTATGGCTCATGTACTGATCACAGAAAGGGGTTGGAACTAATGGATTCATTTGCAAAACATGTTGGAGGGTCAGAGATCACCATTCATTGCAGTGGTGATAAATATTCCATGTAATTGCTGCACAAATGCTAGTGTTCGGGATTTATTTCTGTTAGTTTACGAATGCTGGTTGCTTTCCTCCCTCTCACAGTGCCAAAGATGGCGATTCTAGGGAGGAAGCCTTTTGTAATAATTTAGCTGTCATCACCTTCACTCCTGACTCCTTTAGGCCAGGTACAGGCTAGCCCTGTTCCTTTCTGGCAGGTGTGATTCCAGAGCTCACTTCAGCAGCTTAAGGTGGCTCTTCACTCCCAACCTTCCTGCTATCAACTCAGCTGCAATCTCAAGTGATAACCACGCTCACGGTACAATTGCAAAGAGCTTTTTTCTTGTTGTTTTTTTTTTTTATCCTAGAAATAAGAATTGTTGATTTCACAGGTGCCCTCAGACAAAACCAACTGTATTTTACAGTCTGTAGCGATGTCGAGAGTCTGTATTGACTGTCCTTCCTGTTGGAAATCATTCTACTTTGGGGAAGTCCAGGTCAGTTCCTTAAGCAAATAAACTTTTAGAAGACTGTAATTCACATTCAGACTAAAGCATTTAGGCTCAACTCTAGATCAACTAATGCTGTCTCGTTGCTAATTTCAAGGAAACTATAAGGTGGAAAAAAATCATGGAGCGTTTAAATCCAATCAGTGGTGATGTAAAGTGTTAATGGACTGATTATTGCAGTGTGCAAGTTTCACATAGGTAGTGCTTTGGTAATGGGAAGTAAATAAGTAGAGGATGCTACATATAAGCATAGGAATTCCTGAATACAGGAAGTGTTCCTAAGTATAGGAAGCAGCTCTGCAACATGGGTCCTTCCCTCTTGAAGCTGATGAAACTCTTTCCCTCTGTACCTGCCTGCCAGTAGGATTCCAGCTGCAGTTCATACCTTCATTGTCAATTTATGCTTGCATGACTAAGTTTATTTTTAAATCAGACAAACATAAATATTTAACCCCAGCAAAGGGCAGTAGTTGGATGTGAAGGCACATTGTAATCTTCATCCAAAAAACCCATTAGAAATCTTTGAGTCTCCATCATTACTTTAGACATCAATGTTGACAGTAAAAGCAATTTTTCAGATAAAATAATAGACTCGGGAGTTCCTGACTTCCAGGCTCTGATCTAATAGTACTCTTATTAAGACAAGGGATATTAATCCATTCTTCCTAGTGATCTGCCACTGTGCCAGTATCATAGTATTTCCATCAGAAGTTGTTTCCCGCAGCGGATGTACGATGCACAGGCCTTCGCTAAAGATGCATTTTTGTGTACTGCTTTGGGATGCAAGGTCTAGAACCGAGTGGGGTGGCTGTGAGCCAGACACCATGCCAGGAGCAGAAGCCAGGCTGCATCAGTGCCTTGGAGCTTCATAGTGTCGCTGGGGTGTTAGGTGCTCATAACTGGCATTCAGAATGAGGGGTGTGCTGAGCATGGAGCTGCTCCAAAATGCTGGAGAGGTTTGCACCTCAGTCCTCCCTCCAGTCTTCAAACTGGCTTCTCACCTCTTACACTATTCTCTGATGGCACAGCTGCTTTTATTTGTCAGGAGGATAAGAGGAAAGAGTGATTACTTCTCTGACGGGACCAGGCTTGGCCCTTCTCATTTCCTACAGTAACCATTTGCCCAAGACGGGTGAGCTCTGTGTTCCCTTTGCTTTTCTGCTGGAGGATCATTAAGCCTACAGCTCCATTCTGGGGAAATTGCCCAATAGTGTAGGCTGCCATTTGCTGCCATGGAGAATTGGAATACTGGCATGCTCCAGGCCAGACACCTACCACCAGGGCCACTGCAGAGCAGCTCCCAATCCATTAGGAAAAGAGGGAAGAAGCAACTTTTAATAGCTGGGATGCACAGGTGAGAGAGGAAATGGAGTGTGGGTTCACAACACAGGGACTGACCATGTATTGATGGTTGGGGTTTCTTTTTTAGGGGGATTTTTTGTGTGTGTGGGGGTTGGTTTGGTTTTTTTTTTAATTTTTTTGTGTGTGTGTTTTTGTTTTGTTTTTTTTTTGTTTTTCTGGTTTTGGTTTGGTTTTGTGTGTGTTTTGGTTGGTTGGCTGTTGTTGTTGTGCTAAGCTGTGGCAATTGAAATGGTGCTCAGAAGCTAAATTTTTCAGATAGGCCAAAGGCACTTTTGGTTCCAGCCATGAGCAGCCTGACGCCTGTTGTACCAAGAGTCTCAAGAATGTGTTCCTGGCTTTGATCCATGCAAAATCCCAATAGCAGCTGTGCCTCTAACCCTGTACCTCAGAGTTGAAGCCAGGGATACAGGACACCTAGATCTGTGCGTGAGGAGATGCAGAGCTGGGTTTGGTTTTTCCAGCCTTCCAGGACAGTGCCCAACCATTAGCTTGACAAAGCTTTTTAGGGCATCGGCCATCATCAGCTCTCACTTCAAGGCTGTTGATTCAGATGGTGTAGTGATTGCACAGGTTAAAGCGCAGGGCAGTGCATGCTCCTGAGAAATGGAGACTTAGTTAATTAAATATTTAACTGATTTATTTATAATCTAAGTGGAGAAGAGCTTAAAGTCCCAGCATGTGTCCACTGCGTTGGGGCCTTAAAAAATTAACTGATCGTGAAATTCTTCTCATACAGCACAATTTCACCCAGTTCTCTTTCAAGAGGCCCACGCAGAAGGGACACACCAATCTCAAGGCTGCCTGACAGGCTTCATGTGTGGTGTAGGACGAGACAGGACAGCCAAAAGGAAATCCCTTTGCAAACTCTCTCTGATGGGTCTGTGGACCACACACGACAATGTTTTCCATATTTATTTGCTTATTTATCTGTGTCAGTTCTGATGTACTTTAGGAAATGGGAAAAAGAAGAAAAGGTTTCTTCCAGGAGCAAGTTGTGGATAAGGCCCTTGCCTCACTCCATAAGGCTGCTGGCTAGAGCCTCGTGTCCAGTGCAGGTGGCTCCTGGGTGGTGGGTGGATGACAGACCACATACTTACCATCTATGCAACTCTGTCTGGTAGATGTAATGAACACCAGCACCTCCCCTTGACTCGGATCACTCAAAATTAGGCTTTAACTTTCAACTGCAATGTGATCCTCCATGCAGTTACTGAACAGTAAAGAAATAATCAAAGAAATGTATTATTTAAAGTGTCATCACACTCCAAAATGTGTAAGGCTAAGTTTTATTTCTAAAAGCCTGGGAATAGTATCCTGTTTCTGTGTCTAATGGAATGAACATCGGGCTTGATGCTTAAGACTTTTAGTTCAATTGTATTCTCTGCCTGTGAAGCACAGCTGGGTAGCAGACCAAGACCTTAATTTGCTTCTACGTTTTCCCTGAAATAATTTCTAAAGTCTTTTGATGTTGCTGTTCACTACAATTCTGGTGACTTTTCCTTTGATGTTCCGCTCTCAAACTGTAGCCATAATAGGGGTATGGTTAGCTGAAACTCCCAAGAACTGCCTCAGAAGCTGTTACTA
>JAVHNF010064403.1:27558-51634 GCA_034783455.1 Micropsitta finschii
ATCTATCATTCTCGTATTCTTTACAATAGCAGGTAGGTGAAGAAGCTACTTCTGTGTAGTTCAGTAGAGGTCAACAGAGAGATCTGTACACTGAAGAGAGGAAAAGTATCTGAAAACAACTGTATACTGCAGTAACTTTTAAATATATCTTCTGTATATAAAATCCAGAGCAGAATCTCTGATACCATACTGTAAAGAAAAACAGTTGTGCAGACAATTCAGTTTCAAATATTTCATTTTTTCTGTAATCATTTAAGCTCTCTGTTTGGTGTCAGTGAATGTTTTCAGACCATAATGTAATCCAGATGGTGCTTTTGGTTTTTCCCCCCCTTCTCTTGTAATTAACTCTTTCTTATTATAGATAATAAACCTTCCCAACATACTAGCACAATTTCTTTATGCTGATGGTTCATTAATTACAGTGCTTTTTTTCTTAACCCTTTGATGAGAGCATTAAGATTTCCTGTAAAATGCAGTCATGAGCACAAAATCCTAGAATCTAGAAATAATCTAAACATAAGACTCAGACAAGTAAAAGGGCTAGTGGTTGCAGTATGATGTGCTGGAGATAAGACCCTTGAAACATGGTTGACCTTAGTTATGTATCTGTAGTTATTAGTGGAATTTCCATGCTTTAATTGCAATTTGATTATTCCAATATAATTTCAGAGTATTTCATTTGATTATTTCCAATATAATTTCAGAGTATTTCATACCTTCTTAGTACCTTGATTTTCAGACATGTAGATTATTACTATCACTTGCTGAAAGCACTGAATTGTGCTGATGTCTCTTTCTCACCCTTCCTAAGGCTTTCTAAGCCACTTCCACAGTAAATTGACTGAATGCTGAACTGTCTCTGATACTGATTTCATTTTGTTTTCTCCCTTCCTCTCTTTTATGGTGTGTAGTAAATGCTGAAATTCTTTCTCTGACTTATCTGACTATTTTAGGTGACCACACTGGAGATTTTTAACTGGATGAAATGATTTTTTTTTTTTTTTTTTTTTGAAAATAATTAGTTGCCTTCCATGAACAAGCAGCAGGGGTTTTCACATTTAATTTTTTACCAGCAACTTCTCTTTTCATGACTGTCAGTGCTATATGACTGCTACTTAAACAGATACCCAGTTTTCTTTCTTAATTGCTAAGTAACCTCTTCCCCTGTAATTCGAATTTATATCAGCAGCTTTTCAAATCTTAGAAACAATGAGAAGCATCATGTCTTGTAGTTCTCATGTTTTTTTTCTAATGTGACGAACAGAGGGGAAGAAGGAAAGATCCACAGAATACAAGATAGTCCTCTCTCACACAGTTTAGGTAATGCATATCTCATGGCAGTTGATTGTCAGGCACATGATTTAGACTTCCATATATCTGTGAAAAAATACATATAAGTTTAAATTACCCTTGAAGTTCAATACACTACTGTATTTCCTCTCTCCTCCTATGGTATGGTTTCATTGCTATACTGCAGAGTTGCTCTTGTTCAGAAGTAATATTTTCACTTTACAGTATGCTGCTTCCTGTACATGTCATAATTCTTTAGATAATAAAAAATAATCAGTTGAGACTTCCTTTTATCCCATTGTATAATACTGTAATGCAAATCCTGGTATTTGGCAGGGAAAAATGAAAACACAGTAGTATACATATACTATAGTAGTATGCATCTCTTGTGTTGGGAAGCACTATAAGTCTTTTACAGGTCATAGTCTTAACACCTGCTAAACTGTGAATAATAGTACTGAAGGAATAGTGTAGCATGCACTTACAGACTCTTTTCCACTTAATTCAGACTTTTTCATTTCCTCTTGTATATGGTTACACTTACACCACAAGATGCCAGGGTGATATTCTGTTCAGAAGCCATTGGTTGAGAACTGCTGATGTAGAATATGAGTTCTGACAGTTCTTCAAAAAATACTTGAAAATACTGAATTAGGCAGACCATTTTGGTGTAAAAAATTGAGAGCTGTATGCAAATTACTGCTTTTTCTTAATGGAAGAGAGAGGCTGAGTGTTTCTACTAGCCACTCATGTGTGGTGGTTTATATGGCTTTCGAAGTCATGAAGTAGAGGCTTTTTGAAAAGGGGCTTCGGTAGTGTCTCCTACTCCTCTGCTGAATGGCTAAGTCTGTATGTTCTGAGAAAACTTCGGATCCTGGGTCTGTGTGTGTACATCAACTGCATCCTCACTTTCTGTCAAGGTAGGAATGCTAGAATGGAAATACTTCTAAAAGCGAAATTAAAAGATAATTAAAAAAAAAAGAAATTAAACATTCCATCATTTCATAAGATGCTTTATTTTTTTTTTCTGAAAAAAACAAAATCAGAACAGAGACATGCTTTGAAATAAACCTGTAATTGAAGTGTTGCATTGGCTTATTCTTCAACTCTTAATTTTTTTCATGCATGTTACTTAGCTCTGTGACTTCCTTAGGGGTGATAATTTTGATACATGTGAAGGAGGGAAGTTCAATATGTCCCGGCTCCCGTGTGAAAAGGGGGGAGGGGTAGTAACTGAAAAGAAGGCATAATAGCCTTTTCCAGTATTGGAAGTTGTCTCTAAATCTGTTTTCCTCTTTACTGTGGCTTGAACTTATGAATGCACAGTGTAGGAGCAAGACTGAAGAAGAGTAATTAAAATGTGGATCAGGTCCTTTCAAAGGCCTGTGAAAACCTTTCAAAGGTTTGTGGATCTTCCTTCATTTATTGTGACACTGCTAGTACAAATGCAGTTAGAAAAAAAAGGTACAGTAACAATAGGCCACCACCACAGCTTTTTATGGTGGAAGGGGCCTTGTTTCTAAGTATTTCATGTTTTTTTTTCCAGATGTCTGCTTGGTTGCTGTAGTAGAAGAACACCAGTTTTCTATTTCTTTCCGGTATTCAAAATATTTTTATACTTTTCAGAACTTTATACATCCATGGCCATACAAAGCTGGATTTCACGGTTTGGTATACTGCAATTGAAAAAGCAGCAGGTACAGATGGTAATGCATTACAAGATCAGCAGCTCAGCAAAAATGATGTTCCTATTATAGTGAACAGCTGTATAGCATTTGTTACACAGTATGGTAAGTAGAGTGAATTTTATTCAGCCTAAGATAATTTGTATAGTATCTAAGCCCCCACAACATCAGCAAGCTGCAGCTTGAAAGTGAAGCCTATAATGGTGATGCCTTTTGGCTATGGAACATGAGGGAACAGTGGGCATTTGTGTATGATCTGCAGATACAAGAGGTGAGAGAGAAAAACAAAACAGAGTAGAACAACTTGCTCAAGGTATATGCAGCCAGGTGAAATCCTAATGCCAGGATTTGTGCTATCCAGTCACTTATTTATGGGCAACTACTGTAGTCAAATGCAAACCAACATAATTTCCTAACCAGAAAACCAGCTTGTAATTAAGAAAACAAAGAGGTAAAAACAGGTGAGCTACTTTAAGCCAGTCATGACCAAGGACATTTGCATCTACTAGCAGGCGAATTGAGGTATTTTGACATGCTGAGGCCAACAGAAACCCACCTCCTGTCCCATCCTTAACACAGGCTAGCCAGGATTTTTCTTTTCTCTTCTCCTTCCCTTCCCTTTCCCCTTCCCTCTTTTCTTTTTTCTCCTCTTTTCTCCTCTTTTCTCCTCTTTTCTCCTCTTTTCTCCTCTTTTCTCCTCTTTTCTCCTCTTTTCTCTTTTCCTTCTCTTCTCTTCTTTTCTCTTCTTTTCTTTTCTTTTTTTTTCTTTTCTTCTCTTTTTTCTTTTCTTCTTTTCTCTTCACTTCTCTCTTCTCTTCACTTCTCTCTTCACTTCTCTCTTCACTTCTCTCTTCTCTTCACTTCTCTCTTCTCTTCACTTCTCTCTTCTCTTCACTTCTCTCTTCTCTTCACTTTTCTCTTCACTTCTCTCTTCTCTTCACTTCTCTCTTCTCTTCACTTCTCTCTTCTCTTCACTTCTCTTCACTTCTCTCTTCTCTTCACTTCTCTCTTCACTTTTCTCTTCTCCTTTTCTTTTCTCCTTTTCCTTTTCTCCTTTTCTCTTTCCTTTCCCTTTTCCTTTCTTCCTCCTCTCCTCTCCGCCCCCTTTTCCTTTTCTCTGTTTCTCTTCTTTCTCTTATCTTTCTTTTAAATCCTAACTCTCCCTCTCCTACACCCAAACCATGTCTTAAGCCCTGTTCTTATTAGGAACAATAGCCAAGATAGCAGCAGCCTCAGCTTCAGCATCGGAGGGGAAAGCCTCAGTAACCCAACCAGCAAAACTTGTGCACGTACTTACATTGCTGCTTATAGAGTTTTTTCTTGTCATGTACAAAGGGGCTCCTGTGATTATCAGATTTCTCAGTTCTGCTTTGTTTATTCACCTGCAGAAGCTGTTTACCTCCTACATTCTACCACAAACATCATCACATAATTACACTATCCTGTCCAAATTAGAAGGCTCATAACCAATCCAGTCATTTGTTGACAGTGATGATTTCAGCAACTTTCTTCTAGAAGACAATACACCAAACTTTCCCCATAGCAATAAACTATGAAGTTACCTTCATCATCTATTCATTGATGAACTGGAACATTGCCACTTAAAACAGAGCTGAAGTACCATCATTGCATCATTATTTCTCCACCGGCAGATAGCTCTGCACCACAGTTACTTATTAAAACCTTTAGAATAAAAATAATGTGCCACTGAGTGGCTTTCCAACATCTACCATTACCTCAGGTACCTGGAATGTCAGGGAAAAAGATCCCCATCTGGTTTATATTATTAATGCAATAGTGGGAAAAAAACCTTAATCTATGTCCTTGACAATCTCTAGTGCTCATATGAAAGATGCATTTTATTAGGGCATTCATATTCTGTGTGAAGCACAGAAACATTACTTACAGTTTATAATACTCGGCATTTAAATTTATTCTGAGAAAAGCTACTATCTCAGAGTGTGATGTGCTGAAGATGTAACTAATCCAACATCTCCTGGGAATGTGAATACCCTGTGGAAAACAATACCTGGAATATTTCAGGTGAAAACCTGTTTATTTTCCCCATGAGTCACACCTGTAGCCCTGCATTATGGGTAACTCGTAACTGAAATGTGCTGTGGAGAACAGTATTTTCTTTGAATTTGGGAAAAAGCTTTGGCATAATTACTATGAAGGAATATATTAACACCAGAGTATGTGAAGCTTTAAGAAGCCTGTCATGATGTCAGGTTTCTGACATCTTGGCTTTAGAAGACTAGTCTCAATACCAATTTTCTTACTGGGACTTACCTGCTCACCTTTCTTCTGCTTCCTTGAGCTAAGGACAACGGGTGCAGATGTGTGACAATAGTGATAGAAAGGCTGGGGCAGGGGGAGGGAAAACATGACAAAAATCACTCCCAAAACCATGACAGTTGTGTATCAGACTTGTTAAAACTCTTATCACATTAGCTTAGAATACCTTTGCTACTTCCTTGGCATCTAGTGTGCCTCTTTTACTACATGTTGTATTGCTTATTAAAATTCAGACATTCTCCTTAGTGAGTGCTGTATCCTCCAAACTTCATCTCAGTTGGATGCATTTACACTACATGTACTGGGATTTTAATGCCCTACCACTGCATATATGCTCGTTTAGGCTGTGGTGAAGCCCAGCAGATTATATACCTTCACCGCAGCCCCAGCATGACAAGTTATCATTGGCTGCCCAAGCACCTGCTTTTCGTCCCATAGCACCATTTGGAAACAGCATTAACTTGCCAAACTACCTAAATGTCAAAAAAAATCTGCAAGAGTAATTACAGTTCTTTCATGGATTGGTGTATCCAGCAGCTGTCCGCTCAAGGATGGTATGGGGCATACATTTTATGTTCAAGGGACAACTGCTGCTTGATAAAGGGTAAAGCACTCAGCAGTTGAGAGGCTATGCATGGGCCATTTTAATTTTCATGAACACTAATTTTTATTTATGCACTTAATTTCCACACCTAGTTAAAACCTACTAACCCCCTGGCACTGTTGGAACACTTGCTAATGTTGTCTAGATTAAGCAATATTATTGCCATTCACTAGCACAGACTGAACTGGTGATCGTGAGACCAGCCATTCCAGGTATGCAGAGCTCAAACACACACCAATATATCCAATGAACTGATTTTCTCTGTCTCCAGCTGAGGCTCTGAAGGTGCCAAAAGATGCTGGCTGCCTAAACCTCACAGTGCTAGCTGTGCTAACCTACTCTTTTTGTTTGTGAAATATGTCATGGAATATTACTGTCTTTCCCACATTGGAAATAAAGCTCTAACCATTCAAGCAGAACCTTTGGAAAATCAATCCTTTGTTTCTCATTTTTGTAACTCATTTATAATGTTTAGGACATTCTGAGAGCTGAATACTACTAACTTGATAAATGAAGATACAGAGGCAATGGCTTGAGTAATGCTGGGCTTGTGTGCCTGTTGCAACTTTGGTAAAACCAGAAACATGTGAGACAGGGTTTTTCTGCTTTTTTTTTAAATCCTCACCATCTTGCGCTAAGTCCAGTCACATAGCACAGACATTCTAACCAGTCTGTGATTAATTAGCTAGAGATCTGCAACAACTCTTCTTCACGACTAAATATTTTTTTAGTCTATCAAACTGTTAGTGCAAAGTGGGATAAATGACACTAGAGGGCCAATGATCCTGACCTGGAGGTTCTGTTGCTCATTGAGGCTCCAGATGCTAAGCACCTTTTCAGATGAGCCCGAGATCCCCTTGGCCTTCTCCAAGTCAAAGTCAAAGCTCATCACTGGCTCCTGGTGGCAAGCAAGTTGGCTCAATGCTTTTCCCATTGACAAATTCCAAAGGACCACTGATCCATCTTCATAGCCAGCCAGAAGCAAAGGTTGTGAACCACCGCTGAGCTGATCAAGGGAAAAGTAAAATTGTTTGAAAAGTAAATAGCCTGTTAGGAAAATGACCATCCCCGTTTCAGTCCAAGCACCAAGAAAATAAATGGAAATGCTGAGTGGTGAACAAGTGAAAATTTTACAAGTCTGAATGTCAAAGCTTCATAGTCCATCCGTTTGCACAAAGTGTTACTTAGTAACTGCTGACGTGCACCTATTTTTATATCTATACATAAAGTCTATGTACATATATATACATATATATATATGTATCTAACATGGACATATATACACACACAGAGAAAACTTCTCTCTGAAATCCAAACTGTTGACATTTACAGCACCTGAAGAGAGGCTGCCTGAATCTTCCAGAAGCTTTACTTCGTGGCCTGAACTTTGTGCTCCTTAAAAAAAATTCCTAGAGCAAGCAAGTTACTATCAAGCTATGCAAACCTGCATGGACATTGAAAGAAGTGCCATGCCCAAAGATTCCAGTTTCACACTGCCAAGTGTAGGGTTACACATAGGGATCAATTACCCAGTGCTTCAAGGTAAACACTGAACCTCCTGTAAGGAATCTCTGGGTGAGTCACCAAGGGGTTAACAGGCGCCCGAGTCCCACTGTAACCAATTGAGAGCTATTTTGATTAATGATGTCACAGGCCAAGGGCCATGGCACCCTGGGCAGACACCTAATTTATTTAAGCCTCTGAAATAACTCAAAGGAGGGAACATTACTGGATTACATGTCACACTTAAGGAAAATATTCATCATTGCTCCAGCCAAAAGACTAATGACTCCATAAGCAGTAACTGGGTATGTGAGTGAAGATGCAAGTCCCTAATGCAAAGCAACTACAAAACAGGCATCTGCTCGTGCCAGCTATTTCTTTGGTACAAGATGAAACACCAAAAACAAACATTGGGATTACAACTACCTCATGCAGGCACATCTAAGAAATGTATCCAGGTTATTCAGCTCTTTCCAAACACTCTTAGATCCTTCAGGATATGTTTACTTCGTATTCGATTCAAAATTAAGTGTAAGGACATTTATAAAGACTTGCCTTTTACTGGTATTGCATTATTGAATGAAGTTCTTCAAACCTGCTGGCTGGCAATGGCAGGGTACCAGCCTGCAGTGGCCAAAGGCTCAATGCTTCTATTAATGGTCCAGACAATTCTTCCACTGGTTACTATTTGTTCTAGGGGCAGTTAAACTAACAAGAGATAGGTGGTCTGGGTAACAGGACAGCTGAATAAAAGCCTCATGTTCTTTCCTCAACCTTAGCTTTAAGAAGTGTTTAAATGAGGAATTGATCTCACTGTGTGGAGAAGAAATTGCCTCTTAGAAGAAGGAAAGCAAAGAGAAATCCCCTATATCACCTTTCTGAACTGGGATCCTGCAGGAGCCTCATTCTTTGCTTTAAGATCCCTTTTCTTTTGAGAAGGCCAGGAACATGTTCTGTGTAGGAAGGCCCACAGAAAATGTCTCCTGTAGTGCCCAGAACTGTGCATAATTTCTCTGTCAAATTTTTGATTTGCTAAAATAATAAAACATGAGAGCAATGAATGTATGTCAATACCCATGAATTAATGTTAAACCATCAGGGTTAAAACTTAAACAGGGGAAGTTTAGATTGGATATAAGGAAGAAATTCTTTACTGTGAGGGTGCTGAGGCACTGGAATGGGTTGCCCAGGGAAGTTTTGAATGCTCCATCCCTGGTGGCGTTCAAGGCCAGGTTGGACAGGTCCTTTCCAACCCTAACTATTCTATGATTCTATGATTTTGGATGAAGAATACCTGGGTTTTGAAAGTTAAAAAAATCTGAATGATACAAACATTCCAGGTTTAATATATATTCAGTAAAGGGTAAAACCTTCAAAGCATAACAAAGTCATACCCCATCCACCCCCCCCAGTTTTGTGCTCGTCTATAAGCATAGGACTCCAGAGCTCTGGGGCTCTACAGCAGATAGAGCTTCCATTGGCCAACGACACAAGATATGGGTGGGCAGGGTCAGCTCCTCTGCCTTACTCAGCACCAGACAGCAGATTTTCATAGGTGCTCATAACCCTCACTAAGACAAGAGTGAGTGCTCAGCATTATGGGAAAAGCAAATCAAAACCTTTTGCTGTTGCTGTGGTATCTTAGCTTAGATTTGAAACCCAGTAACTTTTAAGTGAGATTTAAGATTGGCCTATTTTGAAAGCAAAGTATTGTTTTCTGTGAACTGAAGGTCTCCTCACTACTTCTTCCCAGCTTTTCACAACTGTATGAAGTGCAGTATTTTGATAAGTACATGTACCTGAACTTAAACAATAAAAGCCATTGAAAGATAGGGAACCTCTCAAGCTGATGCCTGGATTCACCAGGCAGTGGTTTCACAACAGCCTGTTTATCTCAGTTGCTAATAACGGACACTTCTGGTGAAAGGTCTTCTCCATTCATGTTCTGTTTCAGTGGAAAAATTAAAATATAAATCATTGCTCTTCCTAAGCAGAACACTTTGTTGTTGTGTTTGGATAACTGTCAAGGAAGGAAGAAGAGGTGATCTGCTGTCAGCTCAACAGCAATAATTGCTGTAGTTTATATAAAGTAATAACTCTACATTTCCAGTTTCTACATGTATTATTCCTGTTGCATTTTTTTTTGCACCGTTACGCAACATGATGCCTTCCCCAAGGAGTGCAAAAAATTTAAGGGAAGCCTTTTCTCACTCCTGCAAATCCTGCTCCACCCAGTTAGTAATAGCAGGAAGGTGTGAAGCTGAAGGCACAACGTATTTAGGAATATGCGCATTCACAAGGGAAAAACCTGTTGTACAAACTAATACATTTAAGGACAGACCTAGTAAAACAAGGGGGGAAAGCTTCAAAACAACAAAATAAACCACCACAAGCTTTTTAACTGCTAGGTTAAGCTGGTGAGGCTTAATCTACAAGCCTAACCTAAGCCTCAATTTCTTTCTGCTCTATAGTAATGTTTCTAATTCACCGTGCTGCTGGTAAGGTGCAGTTTCCCTGGTACATGGATCTTTGTTTACTGGCATGCAGAACAATACGATACATGGCCATAGCCCCCAGACTCTTCCTGGACAACGACCACAGGCATACTTCCTTCAGACCATTATGTGGCTCTCTCCATGTCAGCTTCTGTTTCAACTTGTTAATTAACTGTGCCATAAGCAACATCAAATAATCTCTTAGGCAACACGTTGCCCATAGGCGATGGGCTGGGGAGAGCTCATCTCCTGGGTATGTTTATATTGCCCAATACAGTAATGCACAAAGGAATCCTGGATGGCCTTTATACAGGAAGGGCTTCAGCTGAGTTAGCTCGTGTTCCTCTGCTTTTATGGTTACAGGGTTACTCAGTGTGCCACTTCCAGTGAAACCACAGAACAGAATGCAGAGCATCACTTTGGTACACCACAGTTATTTGCCCTTAAGAGGATTCTCCTCCCCCACACTTTTAAACCAAGTTGCACTCATTTGTAAAAGAGCATGTCCTGCTGTGAGACTGTGAGGGATTATCTACCCTGGCCTGCTGCAGTCTACAAAGTTGTGGTGACTTTCCCAAGCTAGAATTTGCATGGAATAATTTACCTTTTCCCAGTTCTCCACTTTATCCCCACTGGCAACAAAATTAAAATCTACATAAAATTAAGACTCTGCACCTGCTCTGCTTCCTAGAGGAATAGCAATATTAGTGCATGTAGAAAACATGGCAAGACAGAGGACTTTTTATAAAGGCAACAAAATTTTCAACACTGATCATTTCCTCAGTTATCTTCACCTTATTAAAAAATGTCCAGGAGACAGAAAGCCCCATTCATTTCATTGAGCACTGAACACTGATTGCATTTTTAGGAGAAACTTTCTGTTTAATAAAAGCCTAATCAGTCTATTTCATTTTCTTTCCTAGTTTTTAATTACAGCATTACAGGGACTTGAACTGTGGCCTCTCCTAGTTTTGTCTGAATTCCTCTAGACTTCAGTCACTCCAGGACCCTGTGTGAGGACACTAAGGCCTCAAATTCACAACTGATTGATAATTTTTTCAACTGAAACCAATACAAATGTTCAGACGAACCTGCAGGAATAACATACCTGACATCGGCTTGGATGGCAGTGCAGTCCTGTAACAGTATGTGGTTAGGAATCAGCCAACTGATTAAACTGGGAATCAGCTTTGACACCAATTCTCTCGAGATTTAGAGCCAATCACCTAAGCTCCTTCCTTCCTCTACTGCCACCTTTTTGTATTACGTGGCTTTCGTTGTAGGCACCCCATAAACATGACAGGCTGACTCTCTGCAAATATGTTTAGGGTTTTATTTTTTTCCACTAACTGCTTTTATTTACCTTTTTGTCCAAAGTCAAAACCACCATAAATATTGTTCCTATTGTATGCCTGGAATAGAAATGTTCATAGAGTGCTTCCTTGTCCCGAGGGCATTGAAGTGAATGTAACCTGCCATTAAAATTGCTGTTTTTAAGTAACCCAATCATTTCACATCGTTCTTAATGCAGTGAGAAACCATATCAAACAACTAACTTTGGTAAGTCACTCATTTTCCTCTTGATTGATGCAAAAACCGTATCTATCCTAAGGATACAAAGCTTTTCCTGAGCATTTGCAAATCTTCCATTAAAGCTTGGAAAGCTCTGAAAGTTACATTAAGGATGTTCACAAATCTGTCTCCCCTTTAATAGTATAATTACTTGATTGGTTTGATAATAAATCAAAATCCAAGTGAAGAAAGATTCATGTGCTTCATATAAAATGAATCACAGGGAAAACATTTCACAATTAGCAGGCGCTCTTGCCTTACCTGCCATAACTTCAGACACATGGGCATGCCCAGCTTGGCACCCGCCTCTGGCTTCAAGGTACAGACTGACGTCTTGGATGGCAGCTCCAAAACCTGAACCTGACATCAGGAAAACAAGAGTAGTTGGTCCAGCTCCAGGTCAAAATTCTGCTGTTAAAAACACAAGTCTCTTAAGGTGATTAAGGTTAGTATAAGCTCTTCCAGTAAAAACTGTCTGGAGGAAACAGGAATGCATGTTAAGTTGGAATTGTAGGGGAATCTACAGCTATCTAAATACAGTCATTGTTTTAGGAAAGACCAGACAAAACTGCTGGAATGAACACATCCTCTCCTTTCCCCCTTCTAGTTAATTTGTGTTAGTGTTCTTTCTGTACAGTAGATGGTATTGTGCATACAGTAGATGATAATTGCAGACTGCTTCATCTGAAAATACTTCCCTGATGCCTCTCCCTTGCCCCTTTTTCCATCTCTGTGGCTAGTTTTTTGTTATGTTTGCTCATGGACACTTGCACTGTCTCCTCTGTTCTGTCATGGTAACACAGAGCTTGCATGGGCACTATGTGTATATCAAAGGTGGATTTTTTATTTACTGGGTGACTGCACTAACAAATGTAAACCAGAATTTGCTAATGCAGGCTGGAGCAGGGATGGTACACACATATGTTCAACACAACACTGTCTGACCCTGCTTTGAATAGGGTAAGACAGTGTTGTGTTAAACACCTGCTCTCTGTCTCATCAGCAGCTTCCACTGTTACTTGCACTGATGGTAATGAATTATGGATCATCTCTTTTCTTTTTTTAGCATTGGGCAAGTCTTTCCTCTGCCAAGGAAGTAGCTCATTTCCACCCCAGGACGATGGCAGGCAAGATCAGGGGAGTCTGCCTTTGCAATTTGGCACAGGAAGGTTTCGAGTCTCTTGATTGACACAGCAGTGTCTCACTATGGGCTGATTCTCCAGCCTGGAACTATGGAGAAACAGAAGTTCTTAGGTATCAAAAGCTTGCTGCCAGGAGCATTGCCGTTTCTCACATGCATACTTAATCACTAAGGTGATCTTTTATTTTAGTTAAATAAACAGTGGTCTGCATTATCTCATAAAGTTAAAGGACTTAAAACATTTTATAAATCCAGCACCACCAGCCATTCTGGGCTATTTCAGAATGTGCAAAAGCATAACAGTGCTGTTGGACAGCCCCAGTCACGCGAATTTCCTTAAGCATCTGAGATGAGGTATTAGACAAATATGGCTCCTCTGGGAGCCATCAGTCAGGACCACGGCAGCTGCGATGGCTTTCCAATCCCATACCTTTAGTTCAAAGCTTGCCAGAACATCTTCCTATTTCTAGGGGTTGTCAGCTAGCCTGCCAAAAGCCAGCTGCACTCTAGGAGTGCAAGTTGATAAACACAATATACACTTCCTAAAGCCACTTAGCGATGGGGCAGGAAACTATCCTCCAGATTTGAGGAATGGAAGCTACAGCAAAGACGTAGACCAAAACTATGAACGGACCAAAGTTTAATCATCTGGGAATTCTGGTTCTTTGGAGCTACACTCTTAACAAAAGATGCTTTTCTCTTGGTAACTTTTCTGCTATCAACATAATGACCAAGTTAGCTATTGCAGGAAATGGGCTATAAATATGGTGACCTGCTCTCATCTTGCATCTTTCATCACTGGCCCTCCAAAGAGCATTGCCTTGAAGACAACACTGAAACTAACTTTTACGTAACAAGGAAGGATAATTGTTCTTTAATACACACAATTCTGTGGGTAAAGAAAAGAATCCCATCTCCTTCACTTTACCTTGATTAAAAATGGACAAACTGGTACAAGGGTTTCAGCTGGGCTTGCAAAGGACAAAGAAAAGCACAAAGATGAGAAAAGCTTTCTGCAGAAGGCCAGCAGGCATAAGCTGCTTGTGTTAGATTGACAGTTCCGGAGACTGTCTGCATTAGAGGCAACTGAGCCTTAGAAATAAATACTATTTCATATATTTTGACAACTGTAACCTAAAACTTGAAGTTCTGTGTTTATATTGGTTTTGCTTAATAGGAGAAAGATTTGCCTTTGCCTGAGGTTAATAGTGTTCCTGGGTGGCTAAAACTGGCCACAAGGAAACACACCCTTTTTCACATTAATAAAGCTTTTAACATGTTTCTGGCAAATAGGCAAGAAAAGTTCATGTAACTCATAATTGGTGATTTAAATGCAATCATGAACAAATAAATGCCTGTTCAGATCTCATTATTTATGGACTGAACCTGCTTTAAGACAAAATTACTCTTTTTTTGGGCACCAGCCAAGCATAAACACTTATTAAGTCTTAATTTTAATCATAAGCTGCAAATGTACTGTGTCTCACACAGTGCTGCCTATTTGGAAGCACTATATATTATAGGAGCTTATGTGAATGTCTTGAAACCCGACACAGTTCTAATGTAAAGGTTCATACACAGAGTGGAACTCTTACCTCAGGAGACAGCAAATCATTATCAGTTTGCAGGGCCCAAGGACAGAAATGAAAATAAAACAGAGATGAGTTGTAAGAGACTTTGGGGTAAAAGCCTTCTCTTTGGATCAGGTGGTTATTCAGTTGTTCATTACCAGAATGTGTGTGTTTGTACTCCCTGCCTGACACAAAAACTCTTCTCTGGCTGACACAAGAACGCACTTGTCAGGGTGGTTTTTTTTAACTGAAGTATTACTGAGCACTGCTGTAAAATGGCCTTTGTTTGATCGGAACAAGGTATGGGAATGGTTGTATTTACTGGTACAGTGATTGTGTCTACAGGCTTACTCAGTTCTGTAAAAGGCTGAACATTCTGGCTGTTAGCCAACAAAGTACTTAAATATGTGCTTAACTTCTGAATAATAAAAAATTCACATTTTCTTACAATACAGGCACCATTCCCACTTATTACTTCATCTATAAAATATGCAACTTTCAGTTTCAAGATACGTATCCCATAGTCCAGAAAAGCATCTGACCTTGCAATTAGCAACAATATTTCTTTTCATATTTATGCCAATTTTTATTTTTTCATATTTTTGGTGGTTTGATGTCAAGTATTTGAAATAATTTTTGTGCGATGTTCTCAAATAGTCCTTCAAAGAAAACAAAAATACAATTTCTCCAAGGCAGAAGAGGAAACTGACAACACAGCTGTCAGCCAGTGATTCTGTGATAATGGGTTTTAGATGTAGACTTACCCAGTAGGAATTGAAAGGGACCCTAAAATTATCTCACACTGAGCAAACCTCTGCCTGCTAATAGTGATTCAACTATTTCCAGCCAAAGTACCAGTTAAAGAATTAGCCCGGGGTGAAAGACCACGTATTGCATTACAAATCACCTACACCTCCCCTCCTCTCACCAAACACGACTTTCAGCTTCAGATGGAAGATGAGTACCTCCACCTGATGACAGACTTTCTGACCATTAGTTCCCACAAGGACTCTTGTTCCCCTTCAACAGTACTGAGCAGCACCACAAGAGTTTTAAAAACTCCTGCACATGAAAGATCAGCAGCAGCTGCAAATACTTGCATGTCAGACAATCTTGGGGTGGTATCCCTGTTATCAGAGCTTGAGTTATAGAATTCAGTCATCTTTCTGGCAGGTAAAATTAGTGATTAGGACCCCCAAAGGCTCCTTGCTCTGCCCTCTCTCGAGCAGAGAACTTCAGAGTAGTGAAGTTTCCCCTTCTCAGCTATCTCCTTTCAAAACCAAAAGCAATCTCCCAGAAAGAAAGATACTTCCTACCTCCTCCAGGGCTTTGGCTGCCATGGCCATTAGCCAGCGTCCCTGTGCCACCATTAACAAAGAGCATCTGCAGAATCCCACATTCTCCGTAAAGACAGAATCCATCACTGCAGTCCGTCCTTCTGCCAAATCCCACAAGCAGATCCTCTGGTCACGACCCTGACTGTTACAGTAAAACAAGTTACCCATGAGCAAGCCTGGCTCCTGCACGCTAGTATCTCAAAGTAGGGTCTTTAACATGCAGCAAAGGAGTGAGCTTTGTACAGCTTCTGTGGGGTATTGACAGGGTCTTTCATGAAACATGTGGGAACTTGGAACCACCGAGACAACCACCCTTCTGCTGGCTGCACAACTGACCAGTAGGTTCAAAAGTTCCTGGGAGGAGGAAGGGCCTGAGGGGGAGTCAGGTACCCTGCAGTCACAGCTAGCCATGTTTCCTTGCGAAAAGGGACCTGATCAAACAGTTGTGCTATTCATTTGTGTGTATGTATTTCTGAAGTTTCATTACTATTTGAGCATATTCACCATAAATGGTAAAATGTAAGTATTTTTATTAGAGCTAATCTAAAAGGAAATAAAAGTATCCGGAGAGGAACACATTCAACACTTCCACCCTAGCAATGAAGTAATGTCAGGTATGTTGACATCTGAAAGACAAATAGCAAGACAACAAAGATGGCATCAAAGATAAATAAAAGGCTACAGTTACACAATGGTCAACTTCCCACAGCCACAGGGAGGGCACAGCAGACTTACAACTCTGTGTGTGTGGCTGCACAACAGGAGAGGGACTGGTGGTGCAGTGAGTAGCAGGAATTAAACAATGAAACACCATGGTTAAAATATCCAAAACCAGAGAACCAGCATCTGCATCACTGCCTCACCACAGCAGCTCACAGACTCCTCTGCACACCTCTCCGTCCCACCCAAAAGTCTGTGTGTTGCTCCCAGGCAGCAAAACCAAAGGGCACAGCATTAATTGCCACAGATTTACATGATCCCACTGTCCTTGAAACAAAGCTTCCAGTCCACAACCTATAGTAGCACAGGATACGTGTCCTTATGTTATCACCTGGGACAAGGAGTCACGAAAAATCCCTTATCCATTTCTTGTTTTAATTAGCAGTATCACCTTGTGGAAGTATGAAACCAAAACAGAGTTAGATGCAAATCTACAGACTGTTGAGACTTCTCCAACAACACCACAGAAACTCCCACCTGCTGTTCAGCTGAGTGACAAACTGTCCAAATATTTATAGCACTGGGCATACAAACAATGGGGTACTGCAAGGAATTGTTGTGATTCAGCTTTTGAACAGAAAAAGTACAGATAACTGCTGTCCTAAAATTGCACTGCTATGTGAACTGTTATAAATATACAGCAAAAATAGAGGTATGGAAAAACTCTATAATTATACAAACAATGCCCATTCAGTATGATTTTATGAGGGAGAGTGTTGATAATTGTACTTAAGCAGATAACAAATATAAATGCTAATGAGTTCCACTGTATATTATAAGAGATGTCGTCTCCAGATAAACATGTCAGAACACCTCCTAGTCATACAGACACTTTGGCATCTACTCTAGATCACCTGTCTAATCCAAAGTACACAAATCTTCCCCTTCCCTTGCTAAACAAGAACAGAAGATATTTTGCAACAAAGCAAAGGCGTACAACTCAGCATTCTTGCTCATTTTCAGTCTTCCATTCTCCATCTCTGATTCTTCTCTTCCTTACCTTTTCTGCCTCTCCCCTCTATTTACAACCCCTGTATATAAATTTTGATCTTCCCTGAGAACCAGTTGTGAAGCACCTGTCAACTTCAAATCCAATTGTATTTCCTTTACCCAGAGACCTCACCTGATCTCAGTGCAGTAATAAAGCCACTCTGGACCCCAACTGTCATGATGTCATCACATATACATCATAAAGAAATTAATCACATCATTTTTTCCACTTTTTGTTCTACAGTTTTCTCTGTATTTTTGTACTTCTCCACATTTCCTTAAGCACTGGAGAGACTTTCACTGACTCCACAAATAAAAGACTCCTTCTTTTCCCCCTTTCTTTCCCCCTCCCTCTTCAATCACTTACAGCACAGAGACAAGAGTATTTTCACCAGGTTTTGTCTGCTTTGCTTTGCTAACCTGAGGAGCCTGTTTTTACCACCCATTGTCTCCACGCAGTAGACAGATTTTCTCCCATGGCCATCCAGTGCTGTGTCCACTCTGTGTGTTTTCAGGTTCCAGACATGGATAAGCCCATTCTCAGACCTGGCAGTAAGAACAGATGCTTTCAGTGAGGCCTCTGTCTGATAAGACAATCTGATACTTTTTGATATTTTTTTTCCTTCAGCTGAAGCTGTATGTACACAGGTATTACACTCCTCAGTCACAAACCAGACATTTGGTTGTCTTCTCCAGATACAATGTATTATTTAGATAAATTGTGGTTTAAACAGAAATGTCCATGTGATGTTCAACTCGGCCACAAATCTTGGTTTACTTACCCAGAGAAAAGAACAGGGACATCGGACTCCTGGCCTCCACAGGAGAAATGCAGAGTGTGGACTGCAGCACTGGTACCTCTGAGAACAAACTGTGGATCCGGAGGTGGCAGAGCCATCTGGGTGATGAGCTGGGGGAGTGAGAAGATGACACACAGGGTAAGGCAGCCTAAACCGAAATGACAACTTTAAATCTATTCTGACCAGGACATTTGGTTTTCCTAGTCACTTCCCTCTCTGTTATCACTATTGGATGTTACTCCTATTTGCCATGCAGTGTAGTGCGATAAAAAAGTATTTCCTCTTAATATTGACTCATCAAGCAGCTGTCAAATCTGCCTTTTGCTGCATTCCTTTTTAAGCAAGTTAAGTACTGAGCCGGCCATGTGCACACACCTCGCACACACTTGGAAATACTAAATTGTCCAGCTCTTTTCCCTGCCACAAAAAGGAAGAGCTGCAAAATGCAAGAAACTGGATACCCGTAATTTCAGTGGGCAAGCAATTTATCATTCCACTTAGCCCCGTGGCAAGTCTTTCCCCTTCCTCCTCATAAAAGTACTGCTTCTGCGTTTTCCACTCACAACCATTTACAAAGAAGCACTGCAGTGAACATATCAACTGAAAAGCATTTCAGGTGAGATTAGTTATGATCATTTTTACACAAGAATCCCATCACTTCCAAATGCTTGAGTTTTTTGTTCCAAGCATGGTTACTTGAAAAAAACCACCTCAGTAATTCACACTAACTTAGTGACTATTGTTTTAAACACTTTATTCCAAGGGGTTTGTATTCTCAAAAAGATCAATAAAGAGAGATGGATGCTTTCAGCTTTATGTGATCAGTTCAGTTGTGATCTGAGTCAGCACAGAACAGGGCAAGTGCACAGGAAAGCATGGTGCCCTGTCTACGATGGGAAATGTGAAGGACAATTGATTATAAACTCACGGGGATAGCTGATGTGACCCAGGTAGGTACACTCTTCCTGATCTGGCACTTTTTCCAAGTATTCCCACTCACATTAGCACAGGCACAGTTTACAGGTGCACAAGCACCAAAGGACAAGGATGACTTTCCTGTGTTCTGACCTGCTGCAAGTGCCCCTCCAGACCTGTGCTGGGACAAGGTAACCAGCAGCTTCTTTGAGTGTAAGTAAAATGTGCAATTCATTAGAAAATTCATCGTAACATGCATTACAAGAAATATTTTCACCATGAAAAGTTTTATTGTTTTACCTGTGACTAGCCATGCTTGTATTTCTGCTTCTTTCTTGCTGACCTGACCTCATACAGAAAAGGACAGCTCTGACCACTATAGATATCACCACTCTTTCCCATTCATGCATATATTACACTGGATTAAAGAAAAAGGTTTCTAAATTCAGTAAGGGATGATCAGCAGATGTTTCTCTGCCTGCTGGTTCACGGCAGAAGAATTGCAGATGACTGCAGCAAAGTGCTAGAGCTAAAAGTCAAATGGTAAATTAAACCAGCTCAACTTTTGTCATCTCACTTTAGTATCGCTTTTGAATTTTGTTTAATGGATGCACTTGCTATGGCACCTCATTTGCAGGTCTACCCTGGGTGTTTATAGATCAGTAATCACCATGGTATCTGTAAGTCCTAATTAAACAGAATTATCTTTTAGGACAGGTGATGAAATGGGATTCTTCAGCATAATGCTCAGTTCTCCCTCAATAGCACTGTGTAATTAGGTATGAAAATAATGAGATCAGTGGATATCCTCCTTGTTTTAGTGCCCTGACTCATTTGGTTTATGATGTTGTCTGATGATCTAGCATCTTGACAGGCTGGAGTAAATTTTCAGGTGATTACACGACATACAAGTTCTCCCCCATGGTGAGATCCAGCTCCTGACTGCCCGTCTGTAACATGTTTCACTTCTGTTGTAAACCTGTTAGACTAAGGATTTTGTCACTAAAGGCCACCTCTTTGGGACACTACAGCTGTATGCTAGTGCCCTCAAAATGTCACTCTGTAGAGCCATGTAAATATAACAGTGGCAGGGCGGCTTGTCAGAGGAGTGGGGTCCCTCTTCACAGTGCAATGACCGTGGGTTACTGCACTGAGCAAGGAAGACAAAATAGAACTGAGTCAACCCAGAGGCTATCTGGGATTACAAGGCAGGTTTTTAATAGCATTTTTCTAATTACCGACACACAAGTTTTTGCTGACAGACAGCAAGTGTGTGCGTGGCTGTGGGAAGGGTTTTACCTGGCATGAAACAGACGCTACTAATGCATGTCTTTACAAGGATGACATTTCAGAAAAGTTCTCAGGCTGGATACAGGAACAAAACATGACTACTGACAACGTACTTGCAAGCTGTAAGCACACAAAGTGATGTTTTGCTCCTTGGAGCCTGGTTCTTTGCTTGCTTTTTTGCTAATCGGATACATGAATCTGGAAATTGGACTTAATATTAAACCTATGTCATTTTTTATTGGGGTTGTGAGATGATTCCTTATTAAATTCCTATTGTGACTCAGGAGATGAATGGCAGTGTGACAGTACTAAGCATCTCATTTTTCTTCCAGCAAGTGCTGAACTATAAAACTGCATCTGTGCTACCTTATTTATCCATGTGCATGGACAAGTCACTTAAGACCAAGATTTAATTAAAAGTTCTTACACACCTAAATCAACAGGAAGTCCCATGAATCACACACAGATGGAAATTTGGCGCACTGGTGCCTTAAAAACTCCAGGAAAGCATCCCTCTGTTCCTGCTGACACTTCAGCATCCTCACAAAAATGGTATTTAGTCTACCTTGAACTCACCAGCTAGCTCACTATGTTTACTTACAGGAATAATGCAGTACATTGTGATATACTAATGCTAATAGACAATGGTTATACCATGCTCTGCTAAGCAGACAGCTACAAACATGCTAAATATGATGACTGTGGGATGGATAAAGCCCCTGGGTATATTTTTCAGAAGTGCCTAAGTGATTTAGAAGCCTAAGACTCATTTTCAAATGAATTTTCAATCCTAAATCTCTAGAACTTTCAAAAGTTTCACCCCAGGTGTCTGAAAATGAGTTCTCTAATTAGCACAACACTTATTTTCTTGTTAACTTCATCTCGCCTCAGGGGGACCAATCTGTTCTTGTTAACTGAGGATATCTGCAGCAAATTTAATTAAGTGAATTTGCTTAGTATTTAGGCTGGTCTGAGAGCACAGTCTGGCTCAAGGGCTTGCACAAGCAAAGCCCAACCTATAGAAGAAACTTCATTTAGGAGTCTCAGGGCCAGACTACTACCTGAGATATCCTCATGCTATGACTCCTGCCTCCTGTGGAAGTATGTTAAAAAATATGAATCATTTTGCTTACAGCATTGTTTGTTTGCAAGAGGGTATCACCAGTAAGAGCTGCAACACCTCATCATCATGCTCTAGTTTTTTAGAAGATGTTTTACTTCTTCCAGCCTTCCCTGTGCTGGTGACAGCACCCTCCTTCAGGGCCTGTGCGACACTCCCATATGCTACAGGCTACTAGAAGTATTTTTCACAGGGTGCACTACAAACCCCTGAGCTCCTGCACAGATTATATTTGCTGTGTGAGTAAGGAGTGGAAACCCCAGCTGCTCAAATCAGTGTTTCAGTTAGCAAACAGCTATGCACAACACACATAGGTACCAAAAAGGGTTTTTCTAGAAAAAAAATGTTTCTACTAAATGCCAGAACAACTGAATTTCCTTCAAAATTATGTTATTTTAAGGTACTGTTCGTTATTAATATCTCTCACAAAACTTACTTTGTTTAGGCTGCAATTAGGATAATCTTCAAACCGTTTGAATTTCTATGCAGTGGTATTCCAGTATCATCACTCCAACATTTGATGTAAGCTTTTATTTAATGAGAGTCATTTCAAATATGTAAATGTCAAAAGGATTACCTTAGGAAAATCTCTCAGAGAATTAAAAACATTAACAGATTCCCACAGGAAAAATTCCAGCAGAATTCAGCAACTCTCCTGTTCCCACTCCTGTCATTTGTATTTCTATCACACATCGAAGCAAAACCAAATTGCTATTAAAATATCATCCAAACACTCACCTCCCCCTACAAACTCCACAGCTCAGTTTGAGATACCAATGGCTCAAGCAAAGACAAGAAAAAATCCTCTTCTTTTTTTTCTTTAGGCTTATTTAGAGTAGTAAAAACTCAGTGGTAAAAGAGCTTTTTCAGGTATAGGAGAAATAAATCTCTCTAGGCATGTCTGGCAAACTGATTTGGGACTGAAACCAGCAGGTGTGCAGACATAATTACTACTGCAAAATATTCAACACATCCAGGTGTGCTCACAAATAGATATATGAAATCCCTGTTATTTTTTGAAAATTCCTGGTCTACCAGGTGCCACCCTCCCAAAGGAAAAATCAGAGCAAAGAATGAGACAGAAAGATGTGAATAAATTGTTCTTCCCCCTTTTCATTCATACTAAAGGCCTTTTCCAGCCTGCACTTCTGTGCCTACCTGCACTCACTCAAGTTTTGTGACACTCTGCCACGCTGCACAGCATAGCGCTAGTGCGTGCGTGCTTTGAAGTGGGTCACTAGCTTCAACTGCAGAGGAAGCTGTTGGAAATAAAAGATTACCTCAAATTATTAGTGCAGTACATATTTGTTTATTACATTTCATTCACAATCTCCAGCATTAAAATACAGCAGGCAGCCCTTGCAGTATGAGCTTTCCAAACAGAGTTTTCACATGTCCAGCCACTGCAGACAACTGGGTTTCATAGTGGTGAAACTGAAATATCCTCTGCCAAAGGAACACCCTTAAAACATGGCTGCCTGTGAATACCATGGCCCTTCCTCGTGCAGCAAGCTATGCCTAGCTCGTGTGTTAGTTGCCTGAGTAGCAAAGACAGATCAGGAGGGTCCCAAACAGCACCCAATTCATCTCACTGAATTATGCCAGAACTCAGCAGGACTTGGAACCATCTTAGACATCCCTGGTTGACACAGAATGCTGCCTGGTTACATGGCACTTCCAAGAAGTGGAGAACAAGAACCCATTCATGAGTAGCATTTCCATACATAATTAAAAGAGGTGCCGGACAATGAGTTCAAGTTCACTTCACTTGATAGCAAAAGTTAAAGTTTTATAGGTTATTGACTATAAAAGGTCTGAACCTTTTATATGGTTTGGGAAACAATTCTTCAGACATGTTGTGACAAATTTTTTAAGCCCAGTTCTCATTTTGCATGTACAAATAAAAAATGACAGAACATACTGAAACAGGAAGTCAGCAATAGAAAGGAATGTTGCAATACCATCATCTGAAGAAATCTCTACACCTGAGGTGAAAAGTAACTAACTATACAAAGAAATACCTTTTTGTGTCCTGTAACAAGCTAACACATACAAAACACTTCAAGAAGAATGAAACAGCCACTTTGGATAAAATCCAAAATATAAAGCCAGGCAGCCTGCTCTTTGCATTTGTACCCCAGTTCCCTGCAGCACACCGTATCTGTTGTGTGCAAAGACAGAAATATGCACTAGTAAAAGTAAGATGGGTAGAAGGTTGCATAGCAACTGCAGAGATTAATAGATGGAGGAGTGCTACACAAATAACTGCGAAGGTCACAGATCCACACTATATGAAAATTTACTCAGTCAACTAACAGCACAGCTTTTAGTTTAAAGCTCTTTGCTATCTTTGGTGCTGAGATACAAATTGTGTCATACTTCTAGGATTTCTTCAAAGCTAATTAAAAATAAATTTCAAGTGGAAATTAGAAATCAGTATAAATCTTAAAATCTGAAATTGATTTCAAGCAG
The DNA here is from genome assembly GCA_034783455.1 of Micropsitta finschii. NCBI lineage: Eukaryota > Metazoa > Chordata > Aves > Psittaciformes > Psittacidae > Micropsitta > Micropsitta finschii. The sequence continues at coordinate 51,362 of JAVHNF010064403.1, forward strand.
AAAGTAGAATTAGCACAAATTTCTGATTTAACCAGTAGAATATACTAATAAAGAACTCCTAATTTTCAGTAGTAAGGATAACCAATGCTTTCTCTTAAATTCGTTATTTTCCGTATTACCACCTACCTATGACTACCAAAGTAAAGATTAGGCACAGTGATGTACATGTTCCATATAAATTTCACATTCCAAAACCTAAAAAAAAAAAAAAAAAAAAAAAAAAAAAAAAAAAAAAAAAGGAAAAAAAAAGGAAAAAAAAAACCCCAAAGGTTG